>JAUMHF010000012.1:9886018-9897991 GCA_032359275.1 Microctenopoma steveboyesi | reverse complement strand
ATCATCAATATTAAAACAATGAAAGGCCCTGAACTACTTCAATTGTGTGTAATGAATCTAAAATATATGACAGTCTATCAGTACATTACAAAAAATAATGAACTTTATCACAATATGCTAATTTTTTTAGAAGGACCTGTATACATAGACTATAACCTTTTTACTTTGCGGACACTCTTATCCAAAGTGACTAGGAGCTAGTGCTGAGTGTCTTGTTCGAAGATTTGATCCTGCGACCTTCTGCATCCTAGTCTGACTCAAATCCCTTTGAGCTGCCAGGCCTAGGATCTAGGAGTGTTTTGTTTTTATGTGTAAAAACTGGTTTATTTTCCATATTGCAGAGCTGAGTTTCCAATTCTGTCAACCTCACCTCTTGCCGCTCTCAATAGCATTTATCCTTGAACATCCTCTGAGGTCTTCTTCTTTTACTTCGGCTTGTTTCCCTTTTTAAATTATGTCATTCAAATTATATTTATATAGTTATAGCAATAAAATCTTTATGGATACCATATAACTTCTGGAATGGAGTTTGACACAGTTCCATTGTACATATAATAACTGTTGTTAAAGCATCGCTTTTATATGTGTTATTAATTTGAGCAGGGATTTGCTAATGACAATTTCTTATAGTATACCCAACTAATAAAATATTAAATGTCATCATTTATTTTAAATGCAGAAATAATTCCTGTTATAAGAAATATTGTAAGTAAATAAATGACCATTTATTCAATCCTGCCCAACCCAGAACCATTAATTCAAATCCTTTCTGCCATTATTAGATTGGATGTGAGAAAAACCTAATCAATAGAAGGTTTAGACATGCTGTGATCCATTAGAGTTCATAAATAATAGATGTCATGAGAAGAGCACAGTGTCAATTTCAAAGCAATTAGAGCTCATTCTTAGCATCCCTGACCATATTTTAGCTAAATCTCACACTGTACTGGTTAAATCCTTTAAATTACACAGTGAGACACTTTGGATACTCAGCGACAACAGAGGATGGTCCTGTTAAATTCTAACAGGAAATTAAAATATGTTTGAAAGATACAGCTGGGCTGATACAACTAATATATAATTACAGTACATTAAGATAAGATAAGATAATCCTTTATTGGTCCCAAAGAAATTAATTAAAACTTTATGTACAGAAACAAGATCATGAGCAAGCTGCAATTTCTCACACAGGCTCAGTCTACAACTGCAGTTTTGGGTTTAGAGAGAGATAAGAAAGATAAAGAAAATCATTAAGCTGTTTCCATTATTTTTATATATATACATATTTAAATAAATTACATTTAAAACAAACACATTCTAATTAGTTCTTAATAAAGTAAATGACAAAGCCATTTGACTATAATGATTAACCGCCATGTACCTTGTAGCTTATGTGCTCAAGTGCAAAGGTGAGTGGTTCGATTCCAAGTCTCTGCAGGCTACGTGTTGAGGAAGACACCGTTACCCTGACGCTTGGCAGCTCACAAGGAGCAATTTGACCAAAAAAATTTTCTGATGGGGGCTAAAAAAGTATCAGTTATTATTATAAGCATAATGTTTTGTTGGCAATTTGGATTCAAAGGAAAGCCCTTACACCTGTAAATTTTTACTGAATATCGGGTAATATAGGCTAACAGCACAGTAATAAAGCATAGAAGGGCCGACCAGTGTGTTTAATGGGACTTGTGTGACCTCGCTTAACAAAAGTAGAAACGAAAAAAAAATGTTGCAAACATGGTGGTTATAACATTATCACAAGATATCTGTTTCACTCCATCGTTTTGTTTTTGTTTTTTGCATTGTATGTACAAAAAGTACGAAAGTCTGTTGTTCCATTTTCTACAGCTACATTTGTTGTGAAGCTCTCTAGTAAAGCAGTACTTTACTTTACTCTGAGTTACTACAAACCTCATAAGACTGACCAACATAAAACAACATGTCAGGACTTATTAAGTGGTAGACAATATTTGTGTGTGTGTGTGTGTAGCACTACTTATTTACATTTATTTTGTATAATTTGTGTTTCTCAATTCTGCCTGACTGCTAGGAGTAGCAGATTTATAAACTGTGGAGTCTTTAATACCTGATGGTCACCCTACTTGGGTTGTTGTTGTCCCCTCTGGCTCAACTTTATCCAAAAATCAAACAAATGCAAAAAAGCAAAATTGCACTACTAAGTAGGAAAACTGCCAAATTTAGTTTCTGTGAAAGTTCTCAGTCATCCAGGTCATGGTTATCTCAAAAAGGTTTATCCAATAGCAACTGGACTAACCTACTAAGTCCAGTTGCTATTGGATAAACCTTTTTGAGATGCCAAATTTAGATAATTTATTTTAAAATAAGGAATATATATTTTCCAGAAGGTCCAAATGTATGTAAAAATAACTATCAAATCTCAATCTCTGTACTAAGATGTTAGACAACTGCCTGCAAATTTAAAGATGTAATGTACAAATGTAACACATCTGCCACACAAGGAAAAATGATTAGAACTGCATGATGTCAAGTAGCAGTGTGTGTTGGTGCATGCGCCCATGTAGCCTCAGTTTCTGAACCCACCTCTTTGCCTTTGCTCGTTGAACCACACTGTCCAATGTCTCTGTCCTCTCGGAGTGCGCGCTCAGCATCGCCAGCAACAGACGGGACACTGTCTTCAGGAGAGACCGCACATGCTGCAAGCATCTCTAAAGAGACTCCCCGTAAGTACCCGTGGATGACTTGTTGGCGTCTATTTGGACTTCAGTAGTGACTAAACCATTTATGAAACGTGTCAATACAACAGTAATCAGTTTATGAGACGCTGCACTGTACATTTTAAGACACGGATTAAAATCTTTATGAAATCGAGGTAGAACTTCGCTGACTTTATGTTACTCTATCGTAGCACACATTGTCTTGACTATATAATATATGTATTTATATAAATGTCTTTTTATTCCACACGTCTGGAAGCATTTCGCAATTAATCTGAATGCTTTCGTTGGGCTCGACCCAGATGAATTGCGAAACGTTTCAACCCTTCAAGACAGAAGTCCAGCTGCCACGACTCTACTTCCAGACAACTTTAATTGGATTATTGAGAATCTTAATCAATTCAGATATTCATATAGCTTTTGTTCTCACATTTTGGTTTGCATACGTGGACAGACAACATAGTAAAAAATGGATGAAAATAATCCATGCTTGTTATTTTTAAACAACTTATTTCTCTTTATTTCTTTTTTGTGAAACAGTTGGATTTAATTTATTTGTACTTTTTGATGAGATCATGCTTTATCTGTTGTGTTTCAGTGACTGAGCAAATACTTCAGTAAATGTAAAAAAACAACACAACACCACAGCTAGATTACAAAAGACAGATACTACTACCAATACCGTAGTAATAATAAATCATATTTGACATTCTTAACACCACTGCTGTGCATCTTTGTTTTTTCTGGTTCACTGGAACACAACAAATAGGTAGTTGAGTGCAAAGAAACTGTTCTGTAAGTTTCTGTTACTGGCAGATTTTTCTGTAAGTAGTGTGCATTGTCAAGGACACACTTGATAATCGTGTATTATTAAGCAGTATACATCTTGTCTCTTTGCTGCATGTGTATCAGAAAAACCCATCTTATCATCTCCTCCTTTGACACATAAAGCAGGAAAGCAGTAAATGACCATATTATTATTTCTATGTTACCCTAGAAGTTTGACTTGATTGATTTCTCAACATGTCCAGCGTTAAAAGGTGATAGTTAACATAATGTTGCTGTAATGCTGGTGCATTGTGTAAAACCTCATTTTTCAGGTGAGTAAAATGTTGTCAGCATATGGACCTTTACCACACATGCTGAATATTGTAATATACATATGTACTTTACAGTCTGCAGGTTTAAGACCTTACACATCCCGAAAACATATAAAATACATTATAGAAATATGTAGCAGGGGTGTCCAAACCCTTTTTAAAGATATAGATATATTTAATGATGTGGGTGACTCAGAATTATATTTGACAGCAAATGTGAACAAACAGTGGCGGCTAAAGACAATTTTTTCATGGGGAACAACTTTTGTTGTAAAAGTTAAAATGTCCATTTCAATGTCTACGATTTCCCCTGATATCAGTTTAACCATCAGATGGAATAAACACAACAGTACTTTAATGTACTGTATTTTTTGGACAGCGACACAAGTTCAGTCACTGTCCTAAATAATAAATTAAGCCCTGCAATATATGAACATACCACTGATCACCAACAGTAGGTTGAAATTTATAGATTCACCCTCAAGACATGTTTAGATGTAAAAGCAAAAATGCAACTTATTATTGTTATTAAACAGTTTTTAAATAATAATTACAATATTTACAATAATAATTTATTAAGAGAAATATTTACAACATTACTAATGTACTAAAATGTACTAATTTTACTTGATTTGTGACCTTTTGCTATACAGCTGAGGCCCAGGGCCAACATACTTTTATTTTTAGTTTGTGTGAGTGGCACTGGGAGAGGAAATGTCACAACATTAATATAAAAGTTATTGTGAAGAAAATGTGGTCTTCACCACTTCACAGAGCACTGTGCAAGTTAAGACTAGTTCAGGGATGTCTATGAGTGTGCTCACAAGTTTAATGAGCCATGACTGTATGTGTGTTTGCCCGTGCCATTCAAGCCTCTCAGCGACGTGATAAAGGCTGCTTCCATCAAGACAGCCATTTTCTAACACAGGAAGAGACAACCCATCGAATATCCTCTGTGCTGATGTAACTCAACAGTACTCTATGGACTCATTCAGCAGAGTGGCTGCACAGATAAAAGCTCCCAACATAAAAAAAGATTGATAAAAGACATCACACATCCATATTTAACATCTACAACTCATGTCCAGAAAATGACCACCTAAAGTTCTCTAAGCCCGTTTTTGAGGATACATCTCATTTATAGTGGTCAGTTCTGTTATTTCTTTTTCTTTTTTTAAACATATCAAAACAAATCTTCATTCAAAAAATAAATTATGCTAAACAATAGATTCAGTAAACAATTCATAATGAATTAATGTAAGATTCTCTCTGGGTCATTCTTAAAATGTGGATACCATTTTCATGGTTCTACAGCAGCTGATGTCTGGTTCTACTACTGCAGCTGTAACTGATTAACAACCTGACTTTCCCAGTGAGTCCACAATTAGTATTCCTGGGTGTCATATAAGCAAGGCATAGCAGATAATTTCTTTTTCCTTATATCTGTCTCATAAATCTATGTTTTGTAGCTCTCCGGTGAATAATTCCCTTGTGGCCAATCCTATAACAAATGTCATGAACTTTGTGTGGGGCTTTATGCAGCGCACAGGACACTGATTTCTAATGAACATGATCATAACTCATGAAAGATGGATATTGAAGACAGGGTACATTAGAAATGGTCTGCAAAATGTATACAGAATGTTGATTAAATTATTTTACATTACTTTCATTGGACCATCTCTTGCCGTTAGTCTGAGACTACACTTTTTCAAAGATTTTGCATATAAGCAATTAAAATAACACTAACTCTCACCTTCCACAAATTCCTTTAAACACTAGATATTATGATAATGCACTGTTGTAGATTACAGTAGGTACAAAGAATTACAGTTCTTTCTGGTTGAA
Organism: Microctenopoma steveboyesi; assembly: GCA_032359275.1. Classification (NCBI taxonomy): domain Eukaryota; kingdom Metazoa; phylum Chordata; class Actinopteri; order Anabantiformes; family Anabantidae; genus Microctenopoma; species Microctenopoma steveboyesi. The sequence goes on along the minus strand of JAUMHF010000012.1, from coordinate 9,892,350 downwards.
CATTTGGAGTTTCTTATTTACAGGTTTTGAATCTCATGGCACATCTTCACCGAAATCGCAAATTATAGCTAAATCAACAAATAAATGTTTTTACATACAGAATAAATTCAAAATGAATTTAATTTTATTTTCTACATTGTCTGAATCTTCTCATCCACACAGAAAATGTTATAGGCTTTTATATTTTGCCCAGTTTTGTGTCCTTGTCTCTGTGAAGGTGGTCTGCCATACACCAAGGGCGAATCTACGGGGGTGAAAGGGCGGCACTGCCCCTCTGCTGTAGTGTCCTGCCCGACCCAACTTTAATGTTCTTAAAATCATACCTATACAAGTCAATTCCTTGTGTGTCCAAAAGCCTTTTATAGCCTTCAAATTAAATATTCACAAAATGATATAATTGTAAATCTAATTTAATCAGAATTATTTTTGCACTGTCTGTACGCATCTTATCTATTCCATCAATGAATCCATTGCATTTGTAGTGATTTCCCCCGTGGAGCGTGTGCACAACCCCCACCTGTGTCCCTCTGGTGTGGAATTCCACTCACTGGAAGAATATAAAAAGAAAGTATATAAGGAATAAAAAGAGTGATGCTATGGTAAAAAAATAAAAATTAAAAGTGTAACTGCTGTGAGTGCAGACAGCTCGGGACACCAGCCCTCGCAGTAATAGAACAGACCAGCCCACTGGAAATTCTCCCAGTCCTCCCGATTAGGCAATCTGCGCCTGCACCTCGTGAAAGAGCAGAACATGTTAACTAAATTTGTGTGGAGGAAATTAAAATGTTTCTGACCTAACTTTAACTTTGTATGTGTCCTCTAGGTTGAGAAAGAGCATTGTGAATTTAAAACCAAGAGAGGTTGCTCAACACAGAGCAGGACAAAACATAAAGCATGAGTGAGTTGCTATTTTCATTTCTTATGATATAATATATTCTGTGTGTGGTTGTTTTGCTCAAAACATACAGTGTAACAGGATTCAGGTCAACTCAAGATAATACATGACATAAATGGCAAATGGAACATGAAAATATCTAGCTCAGGATTCAGGCTCAGAACTTCCCAAGGACAGTGTATTTTCTAAAAGATTTTGTTTAATTTTGGGAGATATTTAGAATGTGTCCCAACAAAAAAATATCCCTGATAACTCTTGATTTGAAATAACTTTCTGGACACACGCACTTCTCTCAGTAATAGAAATCTGCACACTTATTGACGGGTGAGGTTATTGACGCTTATATATAAATATCCGAAGGTTGAATATAATAATTTTTAATACCTTTTTAAATACCTCCTGAATATTTTTCAAACCAACTTTTATTTTCAGATTCATACACTCTGGTCCAGTAGAACAAAATTTAAAATGTCAATGGAACAGCTTTAGAGACTCTTTAATTTAAAAATATCTTGCATACGTGGGATGCGTCTCCGCTAATCTATCAATTATTCACAACTATTTTTCTTTCCACAGAGCAGAGTATTTCTTGTTAATTGATAATGACTGCATAAAGTCTGGTTAAATCAACTGGAGCAATTAAGTATTATAGATAACGTACTCACCTATAAGCATGTATATAGGTACATTCCGTATGTACCTGGCTTCGTATTTCAGAGACATTAAGTCATATTCTAGAGAAAATTGTATTTTAGACATTGTTGACATCTGTTGACTATAGTTATTGTCATCTTCTCTTTTGTTGTTGTTGAACAATTGTGTCTGTTCATGCTAATTGCAGGGATTATGTATGAATTATTCATATTATTGGTTATGTAAATATAACTTAATCAAAATGTTTCTTTAGTAATGTAACATTATTAGTTGTTAAACTGTTTTAATGTTACTAATAATACTAGAACATTAATATGTGCATTATTGCATGATGTCAGATTCTGTAACACACCTGTAAGTTATTCTTTCTGGGCACTGCAGGTTCATGTAGCACAAATGTTAAGGAAAATCAGAACTTGGACAACCTTTTCTCCAAAGAGGCTAAGGCTGACCGACTCCCCAGCAAGAATACCCGGGGTAAAAGGAAACGTCCATTACAAGAGGGCAATAATGGGCATTATTACAAGCCCAAGAAGTGTAAGAAAGTCTATGGGTCCATTCTGCCTAAAAATGCCCTCATGCAGCTGAATGAGATCAAGCCAGGGCTGCAGTACAAACTGCTCTCTCAGACAGGGCCAGTCCATGCCCCTGTCTTTTTGATGACTGTGGATATTAATGGGCAGATATTTGAGGGCTCAGGTCGCACCAAGAAGAAGGCCAAGCTAATTGCAGCAGAGAAGGCACTCCGCTCCTTTGCTCAGTTTCCTAATGCATCTGAACAGAGTATGACCATGGGCCAGACTCTGTCTATTCACACAGACTTCACCTCAGATCAGGCTGACTTTTCAGACATGCTCTTTAATACTTTTGAGACATCTCTTCCTATGGATAACTACTTTTACCTTATCCCCAAAAGTAACAGATATAGCTCTGGAATTAATTACCCATTACTACCTTCTCCAGCCCAGACTGCATTATCCCCTGACCCCTCCATCTTCAACTCACCGACAAGGTACAAGAGCCCTGTCATGATCTTGAATGAGTTGCGGCCAGGTGCCAAGTATGACTTTGTGTCAGAGAGCGGGGAGAGCCACACTAAGAACTTTGTAATGTCAGTGAAGGTCGCTGCTCAGAATTTCCAGGGTAGTGGGCGAAACAAGAAGCTGGCCAAGGCCCGGGCGGCCCAGGCTGCTCTTTCTGCTCTGTTTAACATGAAGCTGGATCACGCTCCATCACAGCAACCAATACTGAGGGAGGGCCTGCAGCTTCACCTGCCACAGGTAAACATAAAACACAGTAATTACTTGTCTGAAAGATCCCATTATGTTGTTGTTCAACATAATGTTTGTTCTGTCTTGTTAAAAAAGTTTATAAGTCATTGTGCAACATTACATTTCAGTTCTTCTGTGCTTATTCACTTTGTTCTGCATCCCCAGACACATAGAAGTAGGCAATTTCATACAGTACAGTTTTGGCTTTGTTGTGACATAATACAAACAGCTAAATAAAGGCAATTGCGTAAAGACGCTATCCAAAGAAACCTACAAGGCACTGGGTGTCTGGCTTAGGGACACTTAGGGGATGGACTAGGAGTCAGACGGGGTTTCAAACCTGTGACCTTCTGCATCCCAGTCTGATGCCTAACCCATTTAGCTACCAGGCCAACTCAAGGTTAATGAACTCGAATCAGTGTTTTGCAAATTATTAGACCCATTACCCAGTTTTCTGTCACTCAGTTTTATCATTGCTGCTCGTCACGTTCCAGGTTATATGAGGTCTCTCTTGTTTTATTTGCCAATCCTCAGGATCTGGTGCTCAAATGGCAGTTCTCGCCTGCAATCTCTCCCCATATTCCGACCTAATTTTCTCCACCCTTAGCCAGACTCTTACTATTGGTAAAGCACTATGTAAGCACTGTGTATGATCATTGGATTGTTGCTTCTTTTGTTTGCTTTTTTTTGCCTTCTTTTCCCACTCCCCCCAAAATAAAATAATTAATGATAATTTATATTATTAATATATATGATTAATTGATTAATTTTGCCACTGCCTCTTTTCCAGTGTGCTGGCTGCAATACCATTTAATACTGGATGCTGCTATCCTGAGATAGACCAGCGTTAATTTTTTATCATGACCACGTAGCATGAAGTCAAACGCAATACAGTATATATTGCAGGCATTTTCACAGAATTATTAATAAAAAAAAAAACATTCAAAACACAAATATGACTTAAATAATCTGCTTGGTAAAAGTACAAGATGCTAACTGGAAAATCACTTAATTATTTTGGTTCACTAATCTCAGCAGTAATGACTTCATGAACTTCTTTACAAATAAAATCAACATCATCATCTGAAAAAGTTGTGGCAAAGCAATTATGTGACCAATTTTTATAAAGATTTCCAGTCAGGATTTAGAGTAAACCATAGTATAGAAACAGCACTGGTTAAAGCCACTAATGATCTTCTCTTAGCCTCAGACAATGGACTTGTCTTCATTCTTGTCTTATTAGATCTTAGTGCGGCTTCTGACACTATTGACCACAAGATTTTATTACACAGACTAGAACATGTCATTGGGCTAAAAGAACAGCGCTAAGCTGGTTTGAATTGTATCTGTCAGATAGATCCTAATTTGTTCATGTTAATGATAAAAAAGTTAATTATGGGGTCCCACAGGGTTCTGTGCTTGGACCAATTCTCTTTACCTTATACATGTCTCCGCTGGACAACACTCAATAAACTTCTATTGCTATGCGGATGACACCCAGCTATATTTACCTATGAAACCTAATGAAACAATTCAACTAGTAAAACTTCAAGCATGTTTAAAAGACATAGAGGCCTGGATTTCCTGTACCTTTCTACTCCTTAATTCAGACAAGACTGAAGTTATTCTATTTTGTCCCCAAGGTCTGAGAGACAAACTATCCAATCAAATTGCCACCTTAGCTAATATTGCACTGGCTTCGAACACTACTGTGAGGAATCTTGGTGTTATTTTTGATCAAGATATCTCTTTTCACCATTACATAAAATGAATCTCCAGAACTGCCTTCTACCACCTCAGGAATATTTCTAGGATTAGGAGCATCTTGTCTCAAAGTGATGCTGAGAAACTAGTCCATGCTTTTGTTACCTCTAGACTGGACTACTGTAATTCATTACTGATAGGATGTCCCAGTAACTCATTAAAAAGCCTCCATTTAATCTAGAATGCTGCAGCCAGAGTTTTGACTGGACTTAACAACAATGATCATATTTCTCCTACATTAGCTTCTCTCCATTAGCTCCCTGTTAAATCTAGAGTAGATTTGTGGTTCCTAGAGTTTCCAGTTGTAGAATGGGAGGCAGAGCATTTAGCTATCAAGCTCCTCTTCTGTGGAACCAGCTCCTAGTTAAAGTTTGGGAGGCAGACACCCTCTACCTTTAAGACAAGACTTAAAACTTTCCACTGTCCACCCTGAGCCTGGTTCCGCTGGAGGTTTCTTCCTCTTAGAGGGATTTTTTTCCTCTCCACTGTAGCCTAGTGCTTGCTCAAATAGGACTGGTGGGTTTTCTGCATTATTGTGTTTATATATACACTTGTATTTTTCCGAGCTCCTAAACCTTGCTATGTAAAGTGCCCTGAAATGACTTTCGTTGTGATTTGGCGCTATACAAATAAAGATAAATTGATTTGAATTGAATTTGGTTTCCACCCCAGATCCTGGCAGATGCTGTCTCTCGTCTGGTAATTGACAAGTTCAGCGAACTGACAGACAACTTTATGTGTCCACATGCTCGACGAAAAGTACTGGCAGGAGTCATCATGACCACAGGTATGTTGTGCTTAAGTTTGATCAAATAGTAGCAATCCAGCAAGTCAAGTTATTAATAGGAAATCCACTGGGTCTAGATGACTGCTCTACCTCCTGACCCACAGTCGCCCTCATAAAACATACACTTGCTGTGTAAACTGTATTTGTATTTATAAAATATCATGTAAATTACCAAATTGCTAACAAGCACCCTCTAAAATGACTGTTTTATTTACTTTGCTTGGCAGATGCTTTTATCCAGAGCAGCTTACACAGGGCTAGTGCCATGTCTTGCTCAAGGACACACCTGGTATTGCCTAGGAGTCTAGTCTGGGATTCGACCCTGCAACTACCAAGCCAGCAGTTTCCCATGTCCCATTCCGAAAAACCTGAATATGAGATATAATAATAATAATAATTTAACTACCTATTTTATATTGGGTAATTGATGTATAAATCTTTAATATGAGAAAACTGTTTTAAAATAAAAGATCCTAAATAATATTAATTATGCATGGAAGTTAAAAGTTAATATGTGCATATATGTCTGAATGAGCATAATCTACATGGAGAGACATGTCAGTTTGGTGCATCAAACTAACAGCCCACTTTACCAAAGTAAACAGAAAGTTTAAAGTGATGATTTTATTTATTAAACATTTTAAATATTTAGTATTTGCAACAAAGGCTGCAGCAAACACTCAACAACAAATAAATTATTTCATAAAAAGTGTATCTTTAATGCCTGAGCTGGACGAATCCAAATTTTGATGGTTTATTACCAGTTTTTATTTAATACAAAATTCAATTCAATTCAATTTTATTTATATAGCGCCATTTTAGAACAAAAGTTATCTTAAGGCACTTTACAGTGTGAGGTTTAGGACCTTACACATTATATCAATATATACAGGTCCTTCTCAAAAAATTAGCATATTGTGATAAAGTTCATTATTTCCTGTAATTTACTGATAAACATTAG
>JAUMHF010000012.1:9827878-9877347 GCA_032359275.1 Microctenopoma steveboyesi | reverse complement strand
TCAGTTGTGTGTAATGAATCTAAAATATATGACAGTCTAATGTTTATCAGTAAATTACAGAAAATAATGAACTTTATGACAATATGCTAATTGTTTGAGAAGGACCTGTAAAGTGGGCCAGTCGAAGGCTTGAAACTCCAGGGCTGAAAATGAGTCCCACTCTGGCCCTGCTTTACAGGCTAATCCCTACCTACAACCCTGAGGGCTAAGCCCCCCATGTCTTTAAATCTTGGTGACATCCCTGCTGGTGTGTTTATCACAGACTTTTTCCATCCAATACAGTACTGTAAAAAAGGAGTCCATACCTTCCTGAGTTTCCATCAAAATTGTATATTATATATAGTAAATGCTTGCAAGTTTTAAATTACCTTTATTCCTTAATTTTTTAAAGGGAATAAAGGTGTCCAAACCTGCATGGTCATATGAAAATAAAAGTGTCTGACTTCAAGACATAACGTTATAATACAACTTTCGCAAACTTGTCTGGGGACATCGGTGGTTTCCGTCGATCACGTGACTCATCTTTTGACATTCGTAATGGTTCGGGAAACTTATTCTAACTAGTTTTCAACTGTAGAAAAAGGTAGTGAAGTAATTACTACGATAATAACAACGGTTGGTAGCTCAGTTAGCAAGTAATGCTAAATATTTCATAGTAAATAAAAATGTAACATGTGCTAAATGTAGAAAGGTTGCTAGTTGTAGGTAACCGGCCCTGTTAGCCACAAGCTAACTGCGCTTCTCATTCAGAATTTAGCAGTGTCTTTGGTAAGTGTTTGGTGTGTTTTTTGGAATGTATTTTATTTTATTAATGTATGTTTGTTTGTATGCCAAATGTACAAGAAGCTTATATTATCATTGGCCATGTAGTAGTTTCCGTTCAGGTTTACGTTAAACGCGACACAACAGTAACGCTGATGTTTTGTTGTTGTTTTATTTCTTACAGCCCAGTGAGAAGATGGAGAAGGTAAGTTTACAGACCTTAATACCGACCATGTCTTAGTTAGCTTGTCAGGCTTAGTGGGCGTGCGTGTCAGGCTCATCAAACACAAAGGGAACCGTGGATCGTCTTTCATTCATTGAAGAATTTCAAGAGATGACATGGAAAACAGGACTGCTTACTTTTTACAACCAAGAAATGAGACTTATGTTTATCTGTGGACGCGCACGCAATTCCAGGTTCGCATTGCTTGCTCTGTCATGCTTGTGGCGTGTCTTTCTGTTCTTGATTGTTTCTGTTGGTGTTGCAGCAGGAGCAAGTGGAATGGGATGAGTTAAATAAAGTCCTCCAGCGTCACGGTTTTAAACCAGTACATTTTGCAGATGCTGTTGAGAATAAAAACCATTCGGGTAAGGGTCAATGGTCACTAATTTAATTTTATTAAATTGGAAAATGTGCAGATAATGATTTGAAAGCTTTAACTTTTATACAGCATGTAAAAATCATGGTACTTAGTACAGCGAGATAAGTAGTGTTAATAATGTGTTTGCCTGGATACTTTATTCATGTCAAGATGAATATTTGAAAGCAATTGCAAATTTTGATCTTGAGAATTTGCACTTCATATGTCCTTAGATCTGGTTTTTCTGGACAAGAGATCAGCTGCTGAGATCAGGGCGACTCTGAGGACCATGCTCACAGACTCTGAGAGAAGACAGACTCTCATTCATGAGCTTGTCAAGTCCAACAACCAACTCAAGTAAGTAAAATGGACCAAGTAGTGCAGATTAAAGTTAGAGGTGTTTTTAAGATCTGAACAAGGCTTCTAATATCGAAATAAAAAGATCAGATGTTCACTAGTATTATGATGTAGCTAAAAAGAGGCTATAACCATATAATCTTAGTGGACCTACTGGAATGCATGGCACACTTTACATTCAAGTCAACAGTGGAAGAAGAACTGTGAGTGTTTTGTGTCCATGTATCTAGTTAATAATATATATGCAGCGTGGTGGCGACCACCTGTTCTCCTGTCATTCTATCTCATTAGCATCAGATGAGTTTACCAGAGATGCACAGCCAGAGCCCAATAAATCAGTATGTTATTAGGCTCTACCTATATACCTTAAATATGAGGTATAAACTTGAGTGGTAGGAGGGAAAGCAGCTGTATTGCAATCATTTTCTCCTCTGGTGAGACGATGCTGCTGGGGACTTCACTAGAACTCTTAGAGTAGATTGTGTGCGTTCTTATGCATATTGAGAATGAACCTATAGTGTATGATCATCAGAGAGGAGGTTCGGGAGCACAAGAGTCAAGCTGTTCAGCAGTCTCAGAAGGCAACAAAGCTGGAGGGGCTGCTGAACAGGGTGAAGACTAGAGTCCAGGATCTGGAAGACCGCTACCTCAGTGAGGCTGTCCAGCAGCACACACGACAACTGCAGCAGGAAAAACAAGAAGCACAAGTATGTCAAGAGATTTCTGCAACTATTAATAAAGCTATGTTGTTTATCTTAGCATAAGAATGGGAAATGGACTTAATAAAGCACTGTTTTACTTTCCAGTGACCAAAACACACACAACATGTTAATGGGATAAGCTTCTCTCCTTTTGTATCATTACATATGATTAACTTGTTTCTTCTCTCTCCCCTGGTTGTGCTGTGTGAGAGTACATTTCACAAAGGGGTACTGAAAGACAATTTGTGATTCTTGTATATTATCAGCTTTAGTAAGAAAATACCAAATTCTCCTTGAGTGTAAAACCTATTTTCTTTTATTTTTCTAGAAACTCTGTGAGGCTCTAGAGCAGAAACTGTTGAAGCAGACAGAGGAAAAGGCTCAGCTACAGAGGAAACTTTACTTCACCGTCAAAGAAGAGGAGCGTCGATTAACTCAGCAGAGTCAGACTTTCCAGAACATCTGCAAGAATGTCAGCCGACATAGCTCTGCAGCAGACCAGCAGTAAGAACAGTACAGCTAGTGTTTTGGATAAACTTTTCTAAACTAAGCAGCCTCATTTGTTTTCTAGTTACACATCCAGAAAAGCATAACGTGTAGTAGTTATGTGTACATACTGTACACATTACTGACATGTACTTGCTGGTCAAATGAAAACAATTTGGTATTAAAGCTTACACATACATTTGTAGTATTAAAAAAAACGCAAATTTAAAAAAAGGAAAGCTTTACTGTCAGAGTAAACCTTATTGTTATCTTTGCTATATAATGTATAGATACATATAGAAAAGACGATGTGGCTCCAGCTTGATCAGTACAGACCAAATGAGCATACAGAGTAAGCAAAAATGTATAAATAAATAGCATAGAATATATATGCTATATATATATATATATATATATATATATATAGAGAGAGAGAGAGAGAGAGAGAGAGCATAGAATATATATGCTATATATATATATATATATATATATATATGTAAACCGAAACTAGCTAAGGCACAATGTAAAATATACACATATAACACTTTGCATTGGATGTGTATAAAAAATAGGTGATAAACACATATTTTGTGCATTTAAATGTTGATTACCAGCAGTACTGGTGCAGTTTATCAGAGACAAAATTATTGATGGTTTCATTGCTGATTTTGTTGTATCTGCCGGGTCTTAGAAGCAATTGACTTTTATAAAACTAAAATGTCTCAGCTCTGGGACAAGCTCGGGTAACACCTGCATTAGCATGTTTTCATTTTCAACACCTCATTCACTTATTCTTATGATTGCAGAGTGGTATAACATACATAGCAAGGTGATCGCATATGGCATGCAGTTACCTATTGTTACTTACCTATGGAAAGACAAAATTAACAGAATTTACAGAATGCCAGTTATTGTTTTAATTAAATATTATGCCAGGTGACCAACAGAACCTTTGTTTGCTCACATAAAAACACAGACAGAAACCCTCAGACAGTTTAAAGCAGATGTTGGTGTGTGTGCATACGTGCACTTACGCATTACATGTGCCATCACAGTGCTCATGTTGACTGTGTTTTTCTGTGCAGGCCGACACTCAAAGAATTGAAGTTCTACAAACATAAACTCTGTCGCTTGGAGGAAATAAACAAACCCAGTATTACAAGGTAGGAACCCCTCAATGTAAAAGACAATTAGTTTGATCTAGTACTCACATAGTCACGCAAAAATCATGTTTCTGTCTCATGAGCTAGTGGTACCTTGGTGCCAGTGTACTTTTTTAGTCATCAAATTATAAAAAAAAAATCAACCCAACCTTGGTCAGCTGTGCAGCTGTCCAAACAACAGCGTCCTCACAACACTCAACAAAATATGTCAAATTAGCTTTTGATTGAGAATGAGAATGGCAAGAATAATAGGGCCATAATGTAACATTTTGTTGCACAATCTTTAGAAGGAACAAGTGATTGTTTTAGATTTGAAGAGAGACTTTTCCAGACTGCATGTTTCAGCTCTATCCAGGTGTCACATTTTCCTGTCACTTGGCAGTGTGTGCAAGCATAATACAATATTTACTTTGAATTGAATAGCAACCTGTAGCGGGGGTATTCAGCATGTATCGGTGCACAGTGTCGTCTGTGTAACACTGCAATTATACAAAAAGGTTCTGATGTGCTGGTCAGTGATGGGGTGGAAAATACTACCTTTCCATAATTAAAGGATTGTAATGTGCATCCTTTGCAGTGTTCTTCTAGCTGCCTGGAGCAGCCAGCACTAAATTGTATTGTGACAATAAAAGACATTTAAGTTAAAGTAGTAAATTATTATATTGTTACTATATTTTTTCCTATAATAAATATACATTTAAATGCATTTATGTGGTAAATGTTCATTGCTATTGGCTGGAGATGTGTTCTTTTGGCTGCACTGCCAGTGAAGGAAGTTACTCCACCTGGCCAAGAAGCTAACTGAAGCTAACTGCCAATTTACCACTAGACAACTATGGTGAGGAGGCGTTGTACTGCTGGACATATCCTGAAACAGTTGTCCCCAGCCTGGAACCTGAGAGAGAATCAGAGTTTTTTAACAAGGATTAGGATGATGGCAAAAATAAGCTTATTTCTGTTGCTTTTCGTTCAATGGGATTTTCTCCAGCACTGTGTCCTGGTTGACTACAAATAGGCTTTGTTTTATTTCAAGAGATCACAAGTAAGAATGTTTAGGTTCCAAAGTCAAACGAGCACAGTAGACACAATGCTCTGTTAGCCCAAACAAAGGTTTCTGTGCCAGTCTACTGATCCCACTCGGTAAGAGACCAATAGACCACAGTCAAGACTGATGTTGGAATCCTAATACCTGGAAGTGCACCGCTCACACACTGTATCTACCATCTTTGTAGATTACCTAAAGAATACAGAACACCTCAGCTTAGTGAGAACATGAGTGACCAAGATGCAGAATGTGCACACTATTACCAGGTAAGCATATTATTTAAATCCAAAGTGAGCCAGATATTTCCGGTTAAATATTTTTTTCTTTAATTTCTGTTTCACGGATTAAATATATTCTGTTAAATCTACTGTACCCGACAACAGCACTGGGTGTACCAAAACATTTAGCTGAAACATGCCTTATTACAGGGGAAAAAAACCCAAAACAATAGTTTGTATTCTCTCATGTTTAATATATTGCAGGAAATAAAAGCTGAAATTCAGAATTTTTGAAATTCATCTTTCAATTTTAAAGACAAATGTCTTACCAGTATCTGACACAACTTTGTTCCACTATATTCTAGCTTTTGACAGAGATCAGTGCTATTGTGACCAGTCCCAACGCTCCATTACAGCTGCACAGACAGAAACCCTCCTCTCAGTCTGTCAGTGTGGAGCTGGCATGCTTTCAGAGTTTGATCCCCACACTAAACATCTGGGCCCAGCAGCTCTACCTGCTAAAGGTAAACACTGACTGTATGCCTGCCTCAAACGAATCACTCACGGAGTAGTAATTTCTTCAACTCTAAATCCAGTCAAGCCTGAATCCACAGATGTTCATCAGTCAGATCTATCTCATACTACATCTTGAAAGTGAAAATTATCAATTCTATGTCCAAAGGTAACTAACTGCATGGTCTTATATGTGCGTCTCTGTTTAGGAGCTGCAGCAAGGTTTAACTAAACTGGCTATCCAACTGATGTCCTGGCAGCCACCTTGCTGTGGTCATAATTCTGCAGAAACTGGGAAGGTGGAGGACATGATGTTGTTAGTGGACTCCATGCTGGAAAACTCCACCACTAATGATGAGAAGGTGGGATTTGGCACCACGTTTGTACTTACATAAACAGCACATGTCCATTAAGGGACAAACATCACTCCATTAGTTTGCTGCAAATCTAAATTCCAACTCTAATGAAGCCTGCTTATTTAATCGCGTATTCTGTGCTAGATGCTGAGGAGCCCCAGTCGATGCACTTTGGGGTCCATGGTGTCTCACTTCCAGAAGCTGTTTGACGTGACCTCACTCAGTGGGGTCTTCCCACGTATGAATGAGGTCTACACCAAGCTGGGGGAGATGACTAATGCCATGAGGAATCTCTGTGATGTTTTGGACTTAGATGACTGCGGCAGCACTGGAAAGAACCCAAGTACAGCTGAGGTGGTGAACCAGGTGGCCACACTGGTGTCTTCCACTAAATATTCTGCTGGGTTCCATAATGTGCTGGGACATGCTGATATTGACAGGTTCATATATACAAATCTCACACATGCTGTTGGAAACCCCAGGAACCAGTAACATGTAGTCCGTGTTACTACAGGGCTACAGTAATCCAAACCGTGTTTGTTTTTCAGTATTATCCTCAAAGTAAAGCAGCACGACGAGTTCTTCCCTGCTTTCTATGCCCTCATTACAGAGATTTCACAGACACTCAGTAAGTACGATACAACAAATATCATGATAACATGGGCTGCCTGTCACTGACTGTTCGGATTCACAGTGGCAAGAAAAAGCTGTGGATTGCAGTTCGTTTTTTATGCCATACATACTTGAGCAAACAATTCAGCCTTAGTTTTATTTCGGCTTTTCCCAGGTTCAAGTACTGCAGTGTTTTACTGCATAAATAGAGAACTGGAGGGAGTATGATGATTTAAGGCTGGTTTTTAGGATCTAGAGTTTTGAGAAAATTAATTCACAATTTATTGAAGTTATCCTATAGGATAATGTCAAAATGTCCTTCTCCAAACATCAAAATACATTTACTAGAAACAAAGTTCACATGTGAAATGACCTTAAACTGTAGACACCTTGACTGTCTTGTTACCTCTCGTGTTCTTAAAGGAACATTCTCGTCGATTAGCTGAATAGAATACCACCATTGCCTTCAGAAAGCTTGGGACACTACTTTTCCTGTAATGCATCTATATATGTGATACATTATGACTATCTTTGGCATTATTTTTAAAGATGTGTGGCTGCCAGTGATTCTTTGTGTGTTTGCGTTTCAGGAGTTAGTCGTCTGGATGACATTCTCCCAGCTCTGAAGTCTTTGAATAAAGAAACAGAATGACAAGCTGCTATTTTTCAGCACTCAGGTACCCGTGCTGTGTTTGTGTAAAGTGATTTTGGTGTAACCTTTGATTTCTTTAAATAAAAAGCTCTATTTTGTGCAACAATCGCTGTTTTTTTTTTTACTATAACAAACCAAACTAATACTAATCAAATGACTAATTAGCGTTAAAATAGATATGTACGGCAATTTAATAATAAAAATAAATAATATTTTATCAATCTGCTTGGAGAAATTCTTTTGGACAACCAGCTGTATTTTAGCCAAAAATATATTGGGACACTCATGGCTAGGAATTGGAGGAACTGGGAGCTTAACCACCAAACCTTGAATTCATAGACAACTGTTCTACTAACTCATGGCCGTCCCCAATTTCATCTCTAAATTTGTTGCAGTAAAGGTTCAGTGTATTTGAATATTGTAAGAAATTGTCTTAGTTTTTTGCAACTTTACCAGTAGATGGCAGCAGTTGTATAGCATTGAAAAGGTGGGTAAAACGGGAGTAGATGCCCCAGCATATTCACCCCAAGATCAGACAGTGCAATGTTCAAAGAAATATAAAAAATCCAAGATACACCTCAAACCGTACAAGCCTGAGCTTATTAAATGGTAATGTTCATGACAGCAGGGTGGCAATGATAGTTCAGTGGTTAGAACACTTCAAACCTGAGGGTGAAGTGACACCGATAACCTGACCCTTGGAGCCTCACATGGGCAGACTGTCCACAAAGACTTTTCCCAAGGGGATCAATAATTATTATTATAGCACAATCACAAGCAGACTAAATAAATACAGTTTGTTTGGAAAGGTTTCCAGGCGTTATCCTCTTCTGTCTAAAAAGAACATAAAATCATGACTGAGGTTCAAAAACATGTATCTGAACAAATGATTTCTGGAGCAAAGTGCTATGGATATATGAGATCAAAATGTAACTTATTCTTAACACTCAGCGTAATATGTGAATAAACTTTCAAGCACAGTGTTGGAGCAGTTTAATGTGATTTAGCACTTCTTTTGCAGCCACAGAGTCTGGTCACCTTAAAGAGCGTTGCACAAGCAACACCGTAAAACCTTAAAGTGAAGAAAATTAGTAGTAGTGCACACAATCTGGTGTAGGCTACTGAAGTGAGAGGACACAAACATGATGGTACCTGCATGTACTAAAGCTGCTGGGACTTGTTTAGTCAGTTTCCCCAGAACAAGATACTTAGTTACATCAGTTACTGGTAGCTTGTGATTTACACAATCTATGTGATTCAGGTATCTGTTTGAATTCCGGGTGGCACCGTTTACAGTGCAAGACTGTGAGAAACACGGTAACTGGAAATATCGTGTTTACCAGCGGAATTAACATCCACTGTGCACAGCTACCAAACAAGCGCTGGTTTCTGAATTGTTCCACATAATGAGATTCATAATGAAATTAAATGTCAAAAAGTTTAAAAAATAGGACTTGACAGAGTAATTTGAAGAATATTTTTTAGTTTTTCATCTGTAGCATAACCGAACTGAGTGGTACGGTCCGCGGTGGCGGTTGCTAGGAGACGGAGACGCCTGAAGGTAGAAATAAAAGGCAGGGAAAAGGTCGACGTCACGCGCTGGGCTGCCCTCACCGTGACGACGTTTCTACTCGCTCCAACTCTGTCTCGAGGGATAATCTGCGCACAGTTCGTCACGACGGGTTCACGTGCTGTTGTGCTCGTTTAACCGTCATTTGAATGCAGAGCTTATTCGCACCGGTTACACGCTGTGTCTGTTTTCAATGGCAGGCGAGTGCACCGAAGAGGCCATTCTGAACTTCATGAAGGACAGAGGAGGCAGAGCGAAAAACGCCGATTTGATTGAACATTTTAGGCACATATTTCCAGAGGAGCGGGAGAAAAAGGCGGCTGTCCGGGAGTTATTTAAAAAGTGCGTAGACAGCGTCGCTTTCGTAAAAGCTGAGAATGGAGTGAAATATGTGTGTCTGAAGAAAAAGTTCCGAAATGAGCAGTGTAGCTCCGAAGAAAATGAAGTGATTTCCAGTCAGCAGGCGGCCCCGCGAAGCGGACAGGTACATGACACACAGATAGATCCGACACATGCCTACGGAAATAACAGCCAGGAGCGACTTCTGCAGGATTCCTGTGCCTTTAGCACTTCGCCGGATACAGTGGAAATTAGAAGCGAGTGTGATGAGCTTAAAGTAGTGGAGCTGGACAACAACTCAACTGGGCTGGGAGACTTAGAAAGCCTTCAGAGAGACAGGAGAATATCCAAGGCACAGGCTGGAAGACAACTTGACATACCGGATATTTCAGCAGTTGGACGGTCTCCACTCCCTGAACAGGAATCTTTGTTTGCCCTGCCAAAGCCTCTACAGGTAGACGCAGCACCTGCTTTACTCAATCCCACATACAGACAGGTCAAGACAGAGAAAAATCACATGGTTGCAAAAAGACAGAGCTGTAAAGGGTCCCAGCATAGAATTATCTCTCAGACACTGGAGTCAGATGACGTGGAAATTAGCAAACAGTTTGATACACACAGCCTGTCTGGCAGTAAAGGCACCAGCACCCCTAAATGCAGCCAAAAGCACTTGACCCAGGCCACAATGAACAGCTCCCCTGATGAGCGCCACAGCATGGTGTTGCACTCCTCAGTTTGCCTGCCTTCCAGGAGTGAGAGTGACTCCGTCTCCCTAGTGTCCAACCTGGAGGACGATAGATTGGTCACCTTGGAACCTCTGGAACATGAGTGGATGATGTGTGCTTCAGATGGAGAGTGGGGCAGCATGCACCGCCTCCTCAGCGCAGATCCCAGCCTCGTCTTGAAGAAGGACTTTGTTACGGGGTTCACCTGCCTGCACTGGGCTGCCAAGCATGGCAAGCCTGAACTCATCGCACTGATACTGAACTGCGCCAAACTGCAAAACGTTCCTGTAAGTGTTGATGTTCGATCGAATACTGGCTACTCGCCGCTGCACATTGCTGCCATGCACAACCACATGGAAGTGGTAAAGCTCCTGGTGGGGGCCTACAGCGCTGATGTGGAGATTAGAGACTACAGTGGGAGGAAGGCCTTCCAGTATCTCAGCGACAATGTGAGTGTGGAAATACGGGACATAATTGGAGCATACGAGCAATCTGACTTTGAAAACATAGAACACAGGGGTGAGGGCCGCTGGAGGTTCTCCAAGGTTCTCCAGTCTAACCTGAAGCCCCTCAGGCTGCTCAGCCCCAGCGATTGTGACAATATGGACAGAGATGGCCAGCTCAGAGACAAACCCCTCAGGAGGAAATCTTCCCTCAATAAAATTAAGCCCAAACTACAAAAGCTGCAGCTGAGAACGTTGCAACTGGTCAACAGCGCGTCGTTTCATGGCACAGAGGAGCTGTCCAGGGAAAGCTCTTTTAAATCCAGGCCCATGACGCATTTTTTTGGGTGAGACCAGCACTGACAGGGCAGGAAATAGATGTCCACGTACAGGGATGGTGGCAGATAGCAGGGCTGACAGACCGCCACACTTGCACATAAAGTGTGCCTTTGGCCTGTCGGAGAAAGAGGTTTTGAACATGTACAAAGTGTTAACCTCAAAGGTCCAGTAAACACGCTAGATACAGTCACCAAGGAGAAAATACTTCCTTACTCATGCTTTTCCATGAATACGTATTATGTTAAAGTACATGAGTTATGTCAGGTCAGCCTGCTTCTCTTTATCAACCCAGCACTAAAGCCTTGAATCTGTAATCTGGATCAGTGCAGACTGACTCTAGTGAAGCCAAGAAAAGGACAAGACCACTTATTTCACAGGAACAGAATTAATTAATTTTATACAGAGGAAATGTGATCTCTGAAAAGTTACAGCCCTCAGTGTCCTCATTGTAGAACGTCCTGATGTGTGACATTAGTAAAAGCCTGGGACAGCTGCATTACGCATCACATGAATGCATCATGTCAGAGCTTAGCTTCGCCTCATCCTGTAAACATCTTAATAGCCTGTGAGCTTATCAGTTGCTTTGACTTTTGCACTTTTTTACTTCTTTAATCTAAACTGCACTTTGATTACACATTATCGATCGGAAATAAACCTTTATTTTTAGCAAATTCTGATGTTTATTCTCTGATTAAATTAAATTAAAAGTCAAGTTGTGTTTCTGATGTGTTTTTCTCTGGATAATCTACATCTTTCTATCGTGTTGTCCATTTTTGTGCCTCGAGTTGGCTTTTTGGTGGATCTGCAGAAAAATGCCACATGTTGGAAACTTATCCAGCTCCCTTTTCCACTTAGAAAGTGAACAGTTTAATGATACAATTAGGTCAAAATGTTTTTCTTTCATGTTGTTTTGCAAAGTTGCAAGTGAACAACTTCTTCCGAACATCAGATTGTGTGGCACTCACACTTATTCCCAATGTCCCACACATTTTTAAATTAATAGGTTAATAGGTTTTGCCCGCTCAATCTGCTTGTACAATGGTACAATGGTCATGGTACGGTTGTCAGATGTCTGTACACTGCTCTCTCCTCTGAGTCAAATGAAAGTCTAGGCACAAACATCGATGCTGTGAGGCTGATCTGTAGCAGCTTCCTTGTTCACCACAGGGAAAGGGAAGAGGATAATCTGTGGCTGCTGCACAAGACAGTTTGTGCTGAGTAAATACATTACATTGGTCCCAAATCTCACAGGAAAACTCATGATCGCAAACACAATGTTTGGGTTTAGTGAAATCATAAAAAGATTAAACTTTACAGCAGTGTAGCATAACTGGAGTGACCAGATAATCAGCTAGAAACTGAACTTCCTCTGTTAGAGTACGACTCTGAAGAGAAGAGCAGACTTTTCCTAGACAATATGCGAGTCTCAGCACAAGGGTCTGCATCAGCTGCTATATACATTGCAAAGGCAGTTTATTATCAATGTCTACACATGACTATACATTATTAAATATTCTGATAATTACAAATGCTACAGTCTGTTTACTTCATGTGAGAAATAAACAACTGCATTAAAACATTTTCACACACATCAGATCATAAGTATGAAAACATACATGATGATAGAACAGAAAACAATCAATGCCAAGCCATTGGTCGACAAAGCAGTGCTGTTGCATTTATGTATGTCTATGATTGTTTATGATCACAGGTGCACTCGTGCACTAAACATTGGCATGAAACCCTGAGGATAGGGATAGGGTTAGGGTTAGTTAGTAGATTAGCTGCACACAGAAACACCACAAGCATGAGAAAAAGGGCAAATTATGAAATAACACTTTATTAATCTGCTAAAAGAAACTCTCGTGGACAAGCTCCCCCGTGAGGCACCAAGGGTTCAAGGTGGAGTGTCTTATTCAGGGACACTACCCAGAACATGTGGCCAGAGATTGTGGAGTTTTTCTTTTTTTCTTCTTATTTTATTTACAGTGCAAAAACTGCACTAAAAAGGGCAGTGGTATGAAGGTGACGTCTTTATACTTAGTTCTACCTACAATAGTCTGACTGGTGAAAAAGTCTTCAGTTGGCACAACAACAGAATAATCAGTCAGAGCTAGTGTTTGTGCAGAGGGCAGGCAGACTAAGAACTTATCAGCTAAAAAAAAACAATTTTGAAAGTGCAGCAGCACTCCTTGTGTGATGTGCTCTTTAAAAGAAATGTACTTTCCCGCCTTTCAATAAAATATAATAAGACATAACTTCTATCACCAAGAGTCCTCTTAGTTTCAGTAACTGGTAAGTGGTCTACTAGCTACAGCTTTGACTGATTATGGCAGGAGCTGTCATGATAGGGATGCAGATCACTATAATTAGCATAAGCTTATTCTATTTTAGACATGGGTCTTTTGGATTTACAGTGCGTTCACACATAAGGATATCAAGTTGTTGCTGTTGCAGGAGCTGAGCTAAGGTGACTGTGCTGGTCACATGACACCATCCCCTGCTCTGACTCGATGGCTGTTGTGTGACGTGTCCACCATCACTAGAAAAACCACAAGTTTTGGTTATTTGTATTTATAAGTAGTCAAATATCTGCAAAAAGAGTGCTTCTCAATTTTCCTTTGTAGTGAATCAGTGAGGGGGACTTAGTGGCGAAGCTGGCAATGAATGGGTGACCATAGGTGTCCCAGCCTACTTTATCTGTATGTGTAAAACAATAACCCCAACCCTTTTTGATTTAAGGCATATAGCACTTGTGTATTTAGATGAGCACTGACTAGTTAATGTGTATGCCAGTGTTGACTCCTTGGAACTATGCCCTGGTGAGGGCACAGCCGAGTGTCTTGGCATCCTGCAGGTCCACAAGCTCACAACTCTTCTTCCACAACTTGGCTTGTAACTCTGAATTGTAAGAAACATCTGAGGACTGTGTTTTTTGGCCATTGTACAGGTAACAGCCGCCTACCCCCTCCATCTCAGAGGCAGCTGCAGCGTAAATGGCTGTAGATGCTCCCTCGGCTGGAGTCTGAGAAGGACACGTGGTGAAGGATCAGTAGGTTTTGGTCAAAGACAGTTATACTGTATAAACAAAGCAGTAGAGTAGAGTCACTACAATGACATTTACACATAAGCTGTGTTCATCTTCACTTTTAAGTGTCACACAAAGACAGAGAAAAAACCTTTATGCAGTCAGTTTGTGTTTAAAGATGTATCTATTATATCTGAATGTTTGCTGATCAGCCACTTCTAATGAGTTAAAATGTCAAACTTAATGTTTGTAACTTTGTAAAAGTCATTAAAATCTGATAATAATGATAGTAAAATGTACCCTGAAAAGTATCTTAGCCACTGGTTCCTTCAGTACTTGTGCTAGTCTGCACAGGTTATTGTACAGTGCTGTGTCAACCATGCCGGGGTCCACGGCGTTGACGGTCACTGGGAGGCCGGCAGATGACAGCTGTTCTTGGAGGTAGTAGGTGAAGAGGACTAGAGCCAGTTTGCTTTGGGAGTAGGCCCCGTGGGAACTGTAGCAGATGCTTGAAACAGCGAGAAAGAGGAAGAAGTAATCTGAGGATAACCTCACCTGCTCTGGTTTGTGAAACTTACCAACAGTCAGTCATTAAGGTGAAACTAACAAAACAAATAAATTGGAAAACAGCTCGATATCAAATTATCTGTATTTCTGTATTGTATTTAACTGTATTTTTCGTTGTTGTTTTTAGAAGAATGTAGTGAACTTATGTTAGCCTTTTAGCCCTTTTGCCTTGCCTGGTAACCATTTACCATATAGAGATATACCTTTTCTTCATGTTCTCCCTTCTTCCGTGGAGTTATAGTTCCTGTACAAGGGACTTGTTGGCCTTTGTTCGCCGTTCAGAGACAACAACAAAGTAACACGGTTACTTTATGTAGGTAGAGGGAAGAAATAGAACTTTCTGTATCTTGTTTTGTCTATAAAAATGTGTGTGACCGAGCTGCCTGTGAGCAGACACTGACAGACGTTACTGCTGTAAGCTTGTGTGCTCCCTTGCCTGTAAAAATAAACGAATATCTTTGGAATTTAGATGAAATATAGTTTCAAGTCACTGCAGCAGAAACGGGAAAGCTAACTTCTGAGAAAAATGACAACCTAATTTTAGTCAGTGTATTCAGAAAAAGTTAAATAAACTCACTTCTAAATCATCAGTTTCAAAATCTTCAAGTAGTAAACAAACCAGTATTATATGAAGCAGGTATTAAGGAATTTTCTTATACTGTACAGGAACAAATGTGTCTCTGTCATTGGAGAGTTCAGCTTTGCTGTATGTATACAGGCACATTTTTTTGGTTTGCAGATGGATCTCTATAGAGATATTGCTGACTGCTATTTTCCTGATCTTAAAATTCTCTGAGCACTAATGCACACTAATGAAAAACGTGTCAAAATGAATTAAACTGGATTAGAAAGCAGTATATTAGAAAGTAGATGTGAAAGTACCTGGTGACCAGAATCTTTCTTGGTGGTTTACCTTCTGTTTAAGTCCTCCATGTCCAGGACTCCCGCATAGTGTGTAGCCGAGGACAGATTAATGATTCTGGAGAAGCAGCCCTGTCGCCCTGACCTCTTCAGCAGGTCCAGCAGTAGGTTGGTCAGAAGGAAGTGGCCCAGGTAGTTTAGACCAAAGTGAATCTCAAAACCATCTACTGTCCGGCCCTCAGGAACCAGCATGGTCCCAGCTACACAGTGTAGAAGAAAAGAAAGGTTTCAGAGTTTAACTGGCGACTCGGTCTGTTAGACCTTTCATGCAGCCATGAAACAACGTACCGTTGTTAACCAGAACATCGAGTGGGAGACCTCTATCTTTAAATGTTTGCACGAACTGCTGCACTGACTTCAGTGAAGTCAGGTCCAAGAAGACAAACTCAGCTGTGAACAGAAAAATCATGTGGTGAAATGTTGTGGCAGCTAAAAGTAATGCTACTTTATAAATAACATTTAATGTGATTTGATGATTTAGTCCGACAGGTTCAGATGGTGTTTATATAAACACGCACAAAGACACATTAATGCTGTGTAAACCTTTCAAATGAATCACATAATACAGATGGAGGACTAAACTCAATTCAGTAAAGAAGATATCATTTGTAAACCCAATATCCATATGTCTTAATCTGTTTCCTCTATGTGGAAAATCTCATATCTGTTTGCCTTCTGAATGCTCCAATATAATATAAAATAAAGAGTCCCCCCCTCCTATATGTAAAATAATTATTTACTGTACACCAAGATCAAACAATGTCTACTTGATATTTTCCCAGAAAGTACTTTCACTTAAGCGCTTCAGGAGGATGATGGAAAACGAACTCCAGAACTACAGAATAATGTCCAAGAAGTCTGGAGAAAAAAAAATCTCAGAATCCTTTCTTCAACAGGTTTGACTGTGGTCCATCGACCACCTCCCCCACCCCCCAGCTTCCATCAACCCCCCTTCTGTATGCTGTCCCCTCACCCTCCTAGGGTGCCCCATCCCCCACCTCAGCCCAGCCTAATGTCTGCCTCACAGTCGACCAGGTGAGGAGCCAGCTCAAGAGGACGAATGCAAGGAAGGCAGCAGGTCCAGACGGTATCTGCTCCAGACTTCACAGAGACTGTGCAGACCAGCTCTGTCAGGTGGCCATGCACATCTTTAAGGATCCCAGTACTGTTGGAAAACCTCCTGCATGGTTTCCGTGCTGACAATCTCACACCCCAGGGAGCCCAACCACTTTAGGCCTGTGGCCTTGACTTTGCAACTAATGAAGACAGAGATGGAGAGACTGATCCTACACCACCTCCACCCACTGGCGAGCTCAGTGATGGACTCTCTGCAGTTCCCCTACCGGTCTGGAATCAGGGTGGAGGATGCTGTCATCTACCTGCTGCACCGATCCTTCTCTCACCTGGAGCAGGCAGGGAGCACTGTGAGGTTCTGAGGTTTACTTCTCCAGTGCTTTAACCACCGTCCAGCCCACACTACTGAGAGGGAAGCTGAAGGCAACTGGTGTGAGCAGCTAGCTGCATGGACCATTGACTACGTCACCAACAGTGAGACTGTGTGTCTGAGGTGGTGATGTGCAGCCGGGGGGCACTGCAGGGCACAGTTCTCTCACCTTCTTATTTAGCCTGTACACCTCAGACTTTCGCTATAATTCAGACCAGTGCCACCTGCAAAAGTTCTCGGATGATACGGCCATCATCGGGCACGTGTCAAACGGGAACTATCACGAGTACAGGGGGGTCATCAATGAATTTGTCGGCCTGTGTGAGATGAACGCTCTACAGATCAACACCAGCAAGACGAAGAAGATGGTCATTGACTTCAGGAGGAAGCCCTACAACACCGGTAAGCATCCAGGGTAAAGGTATTGAGACGGTGGACTTACAAGTACCTGGGTGTCCACCTCAACAATTAACTGGACTGGAGTACAAATACAGACGTCCTGAATTAGAAGGGCCAGAGTTGACTCCACCTGCTGAGAAGGCCGAGGTCCTTCTGAGTCTTTAGGACTTTGTAACGGACTTAATATGACTCTGTGGTAGCCTCCGCCCTCTTCTTTGCAGTAACCTGCTGGGGGAGTGGATGCACGAATAGGGAGAGAAGCAGGATTGACAAGCTAGTGGGGAGGTCTACCTCTGTTCTGGGGTTTCCTCTGGAGACTGTGGCAGAGGTGGGTGAGAGGAGGATGTAAGCTAAGCTGACATCTGTCATGAACAATCTTCACCACCCCCTAAGCGAGTCCGTGGGTGAACTGAGCATCTCCTTCAGTCAGAGACTGATACACCCTCGCTGAGAAAAGGAGCTCTTACCCCCACAGTATATATATATTCTGCTGGAGTTTCTTTAGTATGAGTTTTTCCTCTCCACTGTTGCCTCAGTGAATTAGAATTGAATTATCTTATCTTATCTTATCTTGATTATGAAACTTTACAGGCCCGGAGGCAGCACAGCAGGCTGCTTCACCATGGTGTTCTATAGAGACCATGCTTGTTTAGTGATACCGGAGACATGGTATTAGACATAATCAAATTACCCACCTAACTGATTCTTGATGTCTTTAACATTGTGGACACCTCATGCTGGTGGTTTATTATTATTTTTATTTCTTATTTATTGCTGACCTAGTTGGACATCTATGAAACCTACGTGAAAATATACTTAGGATTTCTTGTATGGTAATAAACTAGTAACATTCATATCATCGCACATTTCAGTTTTTTAAAAAAGAAGCAAGACAATGGTATACCTGTTTAAATTTTATACAAATGGCTGTGGTTTGAGGTTGTGACCTCTCTATTTTGCCTGTTTCAGCGTCTGTGTAACCAAGTCGTTTTTCTCACTGTTATGGATTATGATGAAATATAGACTTGACTGCAGATAGGGCTTAGATAAGGCTGGAGAAAATGTTTGGCTTAGGGTATAAAAGAGAGACACTTTCTGTATGTTTATTGAGCCTCTTTTGCAGACTGTTTTTCTGTATCAACAATAAACTGATACTCTGTACAGGAAGAGATAGAGCTATCTATATTACTCATGTCAGCTGAGGTTACTCAACATCTGTAGAACAATGCTCAGGAATTTCTATAAATGTTGCGGCTAGTGCCATCCATTATTTTTATTTATTACGTAAATACTTTTTCAGGAACATTACTATGAATTTTGTTTCCTTTTATATTATCCTCCTTCCCAGTAAGGATTAAGTACAGAAACAGCACTTGTTAAAGTCACCAATTATCTTTTTTTTAGCTTCAGACAATGTACTCTTTTCCATTCTTGTCTTGTTAGACAGCTTGGCTTCCGGTTTCCAGCTTGATGACAAGTCAAGACAAATCTGCTGTTAAATGTCTGTTCTCTATTTATTTACTATCTATTAATTTACTATCTTCTGTATCTTTAACTTAATTGTCCGATTTATTCACAGTCCTACTAGGCTTAACATTTTTAGTTTTAAGAATAACTGTCACTTTTTTTGTTTGGTGTTAGCTTAGCTTAGCCTTTCCAGCCATCCCAGCTAAACAACTCCACCGAGCCCATAGTGGTGTGTGCTAGCTGTTTTGCAGACAGGGTGTCTCTGCTAAAGAGACGTGTCCATCAGTTAGAGTAGTTGCTAGCTCCTGGGCACTCCAGATAACATTTAATTCAGGCTAGGCAGTGAGCCTGCTAGCACTAGGACTATAAGTGGCCTTATAACTGGTAGCTCAATGGGTTAAGCGTCAGATTGGAGTGTAGAAGGTCGCAGGTTCGAATCCTGTCTGACTCCTAATCCATCTCCTACCAGGTGTGTCCCTGAGCCAGACACCCAGCACTAGCTCCCTGTAAGTCGCTTTGGATAAAAGCATCTGCCAAGCAAAGTAAAGTAAAGTAAAGACTAGCGTAGCATTGTCAGCAGACTGTGCAGAGTTTGTATTAATCACTTATTTCATTGAACTGTTGGCTGGCCAGGCATTATAGGGAGCAGGGATTTTAGTTTGTGGAGAACTACCACTCTTTCTGGGGCCGCCCTGACCTGCTGGAAGCAGACGGCCTTCATCCTACTGGAGGAAGTGATGCTATTTTATCTAGGAACATAGACAGGTGCTTAAAGCCGGTTTGACATTAGGCAATTAGTATGCGACAGGTAATTAAAGAACCTGTTAGGTTTACTGATAGTGCGAGAATGTGTCTGCTACCCGACCACCTAAAGGCTTCAATTTAAAAAACAAAAGAAGTGAATTACAAGAACTTAATAGAAATAAAAAAATACTCCTCTTACAGAACAAAATAAAAACTAAACCGTGATTTATTATTTTTATTTATGTGGATTATTAAATATCAGATCTCTCGTCTAAATTCTTGTTAGTAAATTACTTGATAAGTGACCATCAGATTTATTTAGTCTCACTGAAACCTGCCTACAGGATGAATGTGTCAGTTTAAAGGAGTCGCCCCCCCCCCAATACATATAAATTATCATATTCCTAGAGGCACAGGTTGGGGTGGAGGAGTAGCAGCAATCTACAATTTAATCTTATTAATCAACCCCAGACCTAAAGATTGTCATAATTAATTTGAGAGCCTCATTCTTAGATCCAAACAGGAAAAGTCAAAAAACTGTTTTGTTATTGCATTACTTGCATTAGTTTTCATCTGAATTCTCAGACTTTCTATGTGATTTATTTCTTAGTACAAATTACTTTTTGACTTTAACATTCATGTAGATGTTGATAACTGTCTCAACACTGCATTTAATTTATTGTTAGAGCCCATTGGATTTACTCAAGTAATTAAACCCACTCACTGTTTTAATCACACCCTCAAATTTGTTCTGAATTATGGAGTAGAAATAGGTCATTTAGTAGTGTTTTGCCAAAACCCTCTGTTGTCCAACCATTTCTTAATAACATTTAAATTTACAATAATCGAGACAACATGCCTTAAGAAGAAATGAAAATGCTCTGTATTTGCCTACATTCTGTAAACACCCTACAGTGTAAAGTACATTAAGATGATTTCTGTTGTGAATTGGCGTTATATAAAAAAAACGGAATTCCATTTAATAGATTTTTGGTGCATTTATGTGTCACTCAGACAAAATAATTTGATTTAAATAACATAGAGAAAAGAGAAAACAACAGTTAATGTTGCCATCCGACAGAAATATTAAAGTGCAACCATGGTAGGTCACGTTAAATTTAGGGGTTACATATTAGATATATATATATTTCTTTACAAACAGTTGTTTAATATTTTGATCAAAAAATAAGTGAGGAAGACGCAGGGATAATTACCTTTCCCCTCACAGCTTTCTTCGTGAATCATCTGGGCTGCTGTTGTGCCCTCTTCTCTCTCGTTCCCAGCTGGACATGGCAGAGATTAGAGAACTTGGTGGGCAGATGTCCATTAAATATACATAATATAATCAGTTCTACCATTACTCTAACTGAGTGACTTATTATTGATATATCACAGAATTTTTCTGTCTGTCAATTATAAAACAAATCATTGTAGCTTGTGGGAACAGTACCTGTCAGTCAACTTTAAAATAAATTAGTGTATGCAAATCTAATCTTCACCTGTTTAAAGAAGGTAAATAGGACATAGGTAAAACTAGGCTATCACATAGCACCCTACCTATGACAACATGCATGCCAAGTCTTGCCAGGTGTCTTGCAATCTCAAAACCCATTCCTCTGGCACCCCCTGTCACAATGGCAATCCTTCCATTATGCTTGGGTATAGCTGTGAGGAGGAGAGGGCACCACAGGAAATCATTATACAACCCTTCATTTCCAGTTAGCTATCAGGTTCTTTAATTTTTTTTCTTTATAAAAAAAGTAGGATAAAAAAAGTAGGATTTTGTCCTGAGTCTGAGTCTTAGTTATTCATTATCAATCCCTTATCCAGGAAGGACTAAGACTTTTTTGCATTACCAGATAAAACATTGCCACATAGCATTTCAACATGGAAGTCCAATTAGTCCAGGTCAGAGTCTACAGCTCTGCAAACAAATGTGTCAAATGTTCTGCAAGGACCAAAACACAAACGTATATTATGTGGATTATATTGGGCTAGGTCTGTCTGGTATGAGTACAACTAAATTAATCAGTTCATAAAATAGCATTTGTTACCATGGAATTATAATAATAGTTCAATAATACTGGAAAAAATCACGTAGAAAACAAGTGTTTAGAACAATTGTATTTTATGAAATATGTATCACACAATTATTTTAGGTCATTGGTTTCCAATATGAACATATAACACTTTATGGTCAGACAAAAATAAATCAAAATGCAACAAACGTAGAGAAAACCATAAAAATAATTTGTAATTCATTTACAATGAAAACATTTACAGTCATGGCCAGATTTATCGGTTAGAATTGCTAGAATCCTACCAGAAAATGCACCATTTCCCCCCAAAAAATGTTGCAATCACAAATGTTTTGGTATTCCCTTGATATCAGAACACAGATTTTTTGTGATGATCCAATAAATGTTTATACCAAAAGCAGTTTACTGTTAAGCAGGTTTAACAGTAAACAGTGAATGTTTTTATTCTTTTTTTTAAATTAGAGGGAAAAAAACAGGTGTCATTTAAAATGCTGAACAAGACTGCAGCATCCATCACAAATATTGTCCAAATCATCCTCACGTAGGTCAGATTCAAAAAAATTCCTTGAGTTCTCATACAGAAAAATCTGATGATCTATTAAAGTTGGAAGTATGCGGTTCCTCTTCCCACATAGAACAGTCCCAGAAGAGCTGAACAGCCTGTGACAAGGTACACTTGTGGCAGGGACACACCAGTACTTTTGCAACACTTTAGGGAGAGTGGGGAACAAGGTTGCATGGCTTGACCACCACAATAAAGGGTCTTCATTTAGACCTAGAACCCTCTGTGACTTATAATTGCTCAGCTCCTCTACTACCTGAGCATGCAGCTCCTCTTGGCTCTGGTCTGCAGCAGACTGGCAAAATATTGCGGCCAAGGGGTTATCTTGGGTTGCACTGCTGGCTGAAGTTTCTCTTAGAGGTGCCTGTTTTTTGCTAGGTGGCTCATCAGACAACAAGGAAAAATCATCAAAACATGATGGTTCTGAAATCTGCTTTTCAAGAATCGCCTTTGCTTCCTCAATGATGTTACTTTCAACTTTGGAGCGCTCCTGAGTGGACAGGAAAGGTAACTTCTTGTACCGGGGATCTAGAAATGTAGCAATATTGAGGAATGATGATATCTCTTGTGACAGTTCAAAATTCTGCAAATAAGTGCTTGACAGGACCTTGAAGATGACCTCTTTGGTCATGCTGATCTCTTTCAGATCCCCGTCCTTGACTTTTAGAGTGGTGTTCAACAGCATATGAAGCACAGGCCTCACCATGCTAATGACTGGGTACTTGGAAGACGAAATCATATTTACCACAACTTTAAAAGGGTTTAGGACTTCAATCAAGCCCTCTAACAAAGCCCATTCTGAACCATCAAAGTTTAAGTTATGGTTGGTGGAAGTCTCTAAAAGTGTTGCAGTTACAGCAACCTGCTGCTCTTTTAGTCTTTGTAACATTGCAAATGTGGCCAACCAAAACCTACCCCTGTCTGTGATCAGTGCACACTGAGAAAGGCCATGGTGCTTCTGTTTTTCTCTCAGAAGATCGATTGCAGATTCTTTGAAATGATCAACAAGTTTGCGGCAACATCCTAAAAAGCTGCCAACTCGCGGTAGCTGGAAGGCTTCATCTATTGAGCGACTGATAGTGTGTCCAAGACAAGGCATTTCCACTGACAATTCCAAGAGCGAGCATGCCTTGACAATGTCCACTGAACCATTTGTGGTGGCACCACTGACTTTATGAGTTATCCCCCATTCAACAAAGACTTCATACATTGCTCTTGTAATATTCTCAGCTGTGTTGTCCTCTTCTACTTCAAATGTTTTAAGGCACCTGTTGATCATAGAGAAACCAGTTGTACTTCTGTAATTAACAGAATGCACAGAGAGAGAAATGTATGTTCTGTTGTGGGTCTGGCTTTGCCATATGTCTGTACTAACAGCACAGTTCACAACCCCAGATATCTCATTAAACACCATGTCCCGGGTACGGCAATATATCTCAGGAACCATTTTAACTGCTAGCTCACTTTTGCTGGGTGGAGAGTATCCAGGATCAACAGTACTCATTAAAGTCTTAAAGGTTGGCTCGTCAACAACAGTTATTGGGTGCAGTCCTTCACAGATGAAATTGATGATAGCTGTTGTCAAATCACTATGTCGTCTGTTTTCGTTTTCTAAGCTTTGCCTTGGGTTTTTATTCTGGGAATGTTGCTGCCCATGTAGACCTGAAGATTCAGGCTTTATCCTGGAGAATGCTGTGGCAAAAGCTTCACGCATATGATCTGTATTGCTCTTCAAAAACTCACTGAACTCTACAGGATGATTTTTTTCAAGATGGTATGACAGATTGGAGGTGTTTCCAGAGTAAGCAATCTGACTCATACATACACGACAGTATATCCGTTTCCAGTGCAATATACAGCCATCCGCATCTGTGTCAAAACCAAAGTATTTCCATACTTTGCTTTTTGCTCGTGGGTGTGCAACGAGATTGAGGCCAGAGCACAAAGTTCCTGAACTTTTACCCTCCATTGGTTCCTTTGGAAAATAACCCACTTGGATGCCTTCACTTAGTAAGCACCTGACAAGAGTAGTGAAATAAACATTTGATGATTTTTACAGGTAGATAAGGACATTACAGCTATTTCTGAATCTAAATGAATTATACATATGTACATATACATGCATAGTAAAAATGTCTCCTTGATGTGTATGGAACGTGGAGTGTGCCACAATACAATCAGTATAAAATAAGCATTAAATTAATATTTAAATGTTTCATTAAATGATTCAATACTAAAATTAATTCACACATAATTTATTAAATATAAAAATAGTAAATGGTCTGCATGTACATAGCACTTTTTTACATACTGGTATGCAAAGCATTTTACAGTGCTTAAAATTCTCTAATTCACACACACACCTGAAACACAGGGGGTAACTGAGTTTGATGTTCAAAGTTGACAGATAAAAAAAATTATTGATGCGCAGCAACACAGACCATAAAATAATTAAATAGTGCAATAATTATACATTATTATTAATAATTATATATAATTATTTTTAATTATTACATTTATATATTTTAATGTATATGTAACATTTTTAATAAATTGTGTCAATTAATTTCAGTATTTAAAAAATTAATGAAACATTTAAATATTTATTTGATTGTTATACTGATTGTATTGTGGCACTCTCCACGCTGCACAAAAAACAGAGACGCAATGTAAGAGATTCTTGACACATCAAGTACAAGAATTAGTAAACTAAAGTCAAATCAAAGTGGCACATGCTCTTTGCATCACCTTGATGCATGTCCACTGCCTTGAAAAAAACAGTTCATGCCTTTATCTTTTTGTCCAAGATTTTTCCAACTACATGGGAGGAATGTAGGAAATCCACTTACTACCCCGTTAAGTCTACATTCCTTGTAAAATTTTAAGCGTACAAATCCATTTCACCAGCTGTAGACACAATTGGCGTCTTGTCTTAATACAGTGATGATTTCACTGCCATCACATGTTTTAACACAATTCTTCCTTTTGATTCATTGCTTTAAATTAAAATGAAATACACAGGACAGAAATAATAAAACATATTTACACTAATATGTGCGAGTAAGAAAAGCATTATTATAATGTGACAGTGCTTTCTTATTTGTTATTCAAAGGCTTGAGTTCTACCACCAATTTTTGATTACAACTTATGGTCTTCAGATGTACTTTAATTAATATGATTTCATGAAATAATTAGAGTTAAAGATACTACCTCAGGTGAGTTAAAGATTTATAAATTGTACTTCTGATTGCACATAAATCACACAGATCAATCAAAATCAATCAATCACTTGCACTCAAGGATACCACCATTACCTCTAACATTTCTAAGGTTGAATTTCTGTGTTAAAAAAATACAGTAGAACATCACAGACTCCACACATGATCACATGGGCAAATCTCCAATTACGTAGCATTGAAATTAGTACTTTGTACTGTTTTTGAGTGTGTTTATTACCATATTCCTATTCTTATGCCTCAGTAATGGCAATCTGCACCCAGAAGTAGGCCAGAAGGTGGAAATGAGCTTATTCCACTGTCACATAACTTAAACACCATCTCACATTGACCAGGCAAATGTGTGATGTAGTCTCTATTCTTTGACAATAACATAAAAATACTGACTCAATTATAACCCTCATTAGAATGTGTCTCATGACATGACTACTACTAATAAGGTTCATTAATTAATATTGGTCCCTTAATCATTCTGATCATATCAGGAGTCTGTGATGGGATGTTGTATTCAGAGCCTTCAGAATGACTTCACTGTAGTGACAGGACAAGCACTACAATAATCGTATGTGGAATATGAGTGATCTTGTTCCCACAAACAGTCAAGTCGTGGGAACATTTTATGTTGTTTACGGGTTATTAAGTTGGGGATATGTTTTTTTTCTTTTCTCACGAACATCACCAGACCACCTCTATTTTTGAAAAACCATGTTACACGCAAGCAAGATTTACAACAGATGTATTTCATTCATAGTCTGAATTTCTAAATCAGTAGGGAGAATATGTAACCCTAAGGACACAGGCTTCTAGATCGTTCAATTAAATAGAAACAAACTAGGGAGTTTTTCCTCTCCACTGTTGCTCAAGTGGGACTGTTGGGTTTTCTCTGTATATATTGATATATTGTGTAAGGTCTTAAACCTTACACTGTAAAGTGCCTTGAGATAACTTTTATTGTAAAATGGCGCTATATAAATAAAAAATTGAAATTGAAATTGAACTATTACAACCATGAACTTGACGTTATGATAACTACATTTTATACATATATATTTTATTAGGTAGACACTGTATTAGACAGCCTTGGACCTTATTGATAAAATGTTTATACTCACATGTTGTGACAAGTAACAGCACTAACTATTGTAGCTACTTTAGCGGATTTGTTTATTTCTAGGCTAAAGTACAGTCACCAAACTCCGTTATAAATATCCTTAATTTACCTTTACATTAACTGCGTACAACGGCGATTTACCAGGGTCCGTTTTACTGGTTGGTGAGGCGGTTAACACTTACACTGAACTGATAAAAATAATAACATATTTAAAATGATTAAGGTTATTGTTTTTCCATAATTTTACCCAAAAATAAGACATTATCAAAAATTATTAATTTACGTACGGATGTCGACAAGCGGCACATACCGTGGGCACTGGGGAAGTTCAAAGAAATTAGCAGAACGTAAGTAACATGAGGGAAATATAAATATAGCTGACCTGGTAGCGTAAATGATCTGTTGAACAATTGATAAAGCAAAACTTTAACTCCGCACAAATACAGGCTGACAAAAGGAACCAGCACTGACTTTATCCAGAGCCACATCGTTTCCTTCCGACTGTGTCTGTGCTTCAGCGTAATGAGCCCGGGTCGCACGATACACTGGATAAATCTGTCCGCCTTCCAGCCCTCAGGAAAATCGCGTCACACTGGGAAACAATGCTATCACTGTTATGAGTGCATTCCCCAGTAAGATAAAGATAAGCATGATTAATACACACACAGTACACACTTTATATTCTTACTCAGATTACAACTCAGAAAGAGCTACGTCTTTTGTAATATTGTGAAACAAATGAATTTGTGAAATAGGAAGGTTTTCAAAATGAACGCTAACTGCTTTACACTAACATAAAAATGCTGGTAATATTAAAAAAATGTTACACCTGGGGAAATTGTTTTTTAGACATGTCCCAAATCGGGGTGGGGGTGGGGGTAGGTTTTTGCAGAACTGTCCAACAATTTCCACTGAGATTTATGACTAGTGAGGCATCAGTTCCTCTAAAGTCTGATGTACAAATGTATGAACCCAAAATAAGAACCCCATGTTTCAAAAGGTGAAGCTTTTAATGTGCGGGTTACCTATTTCTTACCTGTTTGACACAGATCACAGTGTCAATAGTTCCTGTTTCGACTGAAATTTGAAACCAATCCAATTAAAACTAATACTTTACTTTTAGGACATAATCTTCAATTTTTTTTACATTTTGAGCTTATGGAGCTCAGCACTGCCCCCTATCAGTGCAGCACAATACTTTTTGCCTCACCCTGTGCATTTTCACTGTATTTATGACTGATCCAAAAGACTAAATATGTCACACACATTCATCAAATATATTAAACTGTGGAATGTCAGCATGTCATGAAACAGATATATTGGCAATATAACGAGAAACAGCAATAGGCATGTGCCAAATACCGTTATCAGGATGTGTGTGTGGCAGTGTTCAGTTATAATGTACTACGCTCTATGTAAAGTTCAAGTTTGGAGAGCTAGCGCTAAGTGTCTCACTCAGGGACACACCTGGTATGAGGGACAGGCTGGGTGCTGCAGCTGGGAATTGTTCCTGATATATTCTGCATCCCAGCCCTCTGCCTTATGCACACTGAGCTACAAGGCCATCTAAAAGCGGAAATCTATCAACTCATTGTGCCATTTGCATCTTTTGATTTAAGGGGGCAACACCCCCTCTTGCCCCAGCGTAGAACTAGCCTTGGGTGTGATCAATTGTTTCTCTTATTGTTATGATTTTATTTGTGAAGAATGTCATGTCATTACTGGTGAGAAGTAAAGGAATTATAGGTTCAACAGAGCTATGACTCAGCCTGGCTACTACAGTGCTGAAAAGAAACCTGGGATTGTTTCTATTTGCCTTAATTAATGAGGAATAATATGCTGTTTTGGCTTTACAGAGTGCATTTTGTACTATTTGTATCATTAAACTATCTTTCCAGGCAAAGCAAGATTCATATGAATTTGTGAAGCGTTGCCTCCTATTCAGCTTTTGTGTTGTCTGATACTACAAATCTGTGATTTATACCAGGGAGCTAACTATTTCTGATTATCTACTTTTTCAAGGGGCATCAGCATTGAGTATTGTATTTAATGAAGCTGCAGCATTGTTAACTAGATAATCAACCTGTGCTGAAGAAAAGTTAAGATTACTGCCCTCCTCTGTATTGGTACATGTCATAGGATTAAAAGATAATTGGATTATTTTCTTCAGTGACAGCATTTTCAAACAAATATCTACTATAGTGGAACTTTATATACTTTATAGTATATAGTAAACTGAAACTTAATTTGAAAAATGGTTGGACAAAACAAGATGTACGAGAGCAAAGGTGTGATTAAAACTGTTAGTGGATTTATTTACATGCTGAATAAATCCAATAGACTAACAGTGAACTAAATGCACCCACAATAATCACTTTATTTGTACTAAGAAATAAATCAGATAGAAAGTCTGAGAATTCAGATAAAAACTCATAGTATAGGACAGAAGGACGGAATAGAATAACAAATAAAACTGTTCACTTTTTCTGTTTTAATGAGTGAGGCCAAGAGTAAGGCTCTCAAATGAACTGTAACTGTGTGTAGGTCTGTACCTCAAGCTGTAGATTATGCATAATTTAGATGGATTTGGAGCAGACATAGTCTCTATGGGGTGCTGATAGTTTTGGGGGGGGGACGGCAGTAAAGAATCTGCAGAGAGGCGTGTAAGACTGAGAGTCCGCATCCTGGGCTCCACTCCGAGATATCAGGGTTTAGAAGGTTTAATAAACTTTGCCATATTTTCCAATAAGTTGGACGGATGCCGTCTCTTCTAATCAGCCCAGGTTTTCACCAAAACTTTTTCCAGTTATCTATGTAGCCCACATTGCTATCGGGACACCAACTAGACAGCCAGCGATTAAATGACGACATGCTGCTACACAGAGAAGAAGAGGGTCAAGTGCTTTTCAAATGCTGGGTATTTAAAGTAAGTTTAAGACGATCTCTGTATAACAGTAGTGTCTGCCACAAAAGACATCAGCTTTTCAACTGAATTTTGTCCCACCACAGACATGATGGCAGATGTTTTCACAAAGCCTGTAATGAAGGACAAACTAGTCAAATTCAGGAAATATATGTTCGGAATGTAAACATTGTCATGAAGTATTATATGTATTATATGTATGTGTTTATATCCATGTATCACGTATAAGAGCAAGTGGGGGTGTTGTGCTCCTACCCCTGTGCACTGTTTGTAATCAGCGTGGCTAAATAAAAGGAAGCAGTGGTGCAGCATTTTTCTGTTTGCCTGTAGCTGTTCTACCGTACATTGTACAATGGTGGTGCTAATGCTGCTGCCGCTGATTCACTGAATCAAGAGTTCTCTCAAGTGTTTATTAATGAACCTCTGTCACGTGTCACCAGGCTGTCGGCTGTTCTTTCTTTATGGCATCCTCAACAGTGTCCCTTGCATAGTTCTTACATGCTAAACATTCCCAAGTGTATTATTTGGGTAAAATAAAATAGTTTTGTTATTCAAACTACTGTTAATTACAGTCTATGACTGCTGGACATTTAAATGGTTATAGCACTTTTTTTACCTGAACAGGTACTCAAACCACTTTACACTGCCTCGTCTTTATCCATTCACACACACACAAGCACAAACGGATGGCAGAGCTGCTATGCAGCTGACCTGACACATTGGGGCAACTTGCCCAAGAACACTTTGACATATGACTGGAGCAAGGAATCAAACTTCTTCTCCTTCTTCTTCTTCTTCTTCTTCTTCTTCTAAACCACTGATTTTCCAAATGGCAAGCGACTGCTCTACCTTACCTAGGCACACACCTCACATATCCTGCTAAATGAAATTCTGCATTGAAAACTACATAAACACTAAAACCAAACAAAGTAAAAAATATCGAGCATCTTGTCATGTCAGTCATTTAATGTGCCACCCTCCTAAAGTCTGTGCCCCTGCTTGCCCCCCCCCCCCAAGAAAAAAACCGGACCCGCCCCTGCAGCTGGGTGGATGCCAGAGCCCTTCTGCTACCTGCAGCTCCCTGTTTTGTCGTGTATACGGTTTACGTTCATTGAAAAATAGATACATTATTGCATGAAATGTTTCCTAATAGCGTCTGAATTATATATTTAACAACGAGCCATATGTACGCACGTCATAATAAAGACAGCACGACACTAAAAAGGCAGGATCTATCTTATGCAAAACTTTACCGGAATGGGTCATAAATGAAACTAATATGTATACGGACTTGAATAGATTTTTTTATAAAGGTTGCGGTGATCTTAACAAACAAGAACACTTTTACATTGTTTCATTTGAAAACGGAATTCGGTGTGGCTTAAGCTGAATAAAACTTTGTAACAACAAAAAAATCCATAGAGCACAAAGATAACTTTGTAGGTTTACTTTGGCTACATTATTACTTTTCCAAAATAAAACCGTCCTCTGTTAATTTAACATTCTTTTGTAGTTTGTAACGCTCTCAGATGTCGCCACACCCTGTTGACGCCCGGCGAACTAGTTCCCAAAGCTTGAAAGGAGGCAGAGCTAACACGTTCAACTCGGGTTAAATTAGGTCAGTTTTAACTTTATGAAACACACCCACTAGGGTTTATTGTGAAAGTTGACTTCAGTTTAACGTAGGGAGAATCACGCGTGCACGGAGTAAAAACATTGTCTCCACACATATACTGCGAAGGCTTGGGATTTAACAGAACCACCGTGTTCATCCCTGGCACTGATGACTCGTGACGAACTGTAAGAGGACACCAGAGCAGGGCTGCTGCTGAAGGCTGT
The DNA here is from genome assembly GCA_032359275.1 of Microctenopoma steveboyesi. Taxonomy (NCBI): domain Eukaryota; kingdom Metazoa; phylum Chordata; class Actinopteri; order Anabantiformes; family Anabantidae; genus Microctenopoma; species Microctenopoma steveboyesi. The sequence goes on along the minus strand of JAUMHF010000012.1, from coordinate 9,846,204 downwards.
GTCCACAAATACACGCGAGGAGAACCGACTCACACGAAAAGCAACGTTCAACGCAGCGAGAAAAACTAAAACGTGTTAAAAAGTGTTCACTAAAAAAACCCGACGTAGCTGCGAAGAGAGAAACGTCAGCATGAAGTTGTGTTTGAGGATTGTTTTACTTCTTTTTCTCGTTACGGGGACATTGAGTCAAGACGGTGAGCAAACGTTTCAGTTTTATTAGAAATACTTTTTTTGTCTTTGGGATATAAAAGTGGATTTTAACTTGCATTCTAAGGTTAGGGTTAGGGTCTGCAGCCAGATAGTACAGGTGTAATAAAAGCCTAAAATGCGAGTCCATTTTTTTTAGTTGCAACGTCTAACTCATGTGCCAGCACAAACGTTGTCTCACTTTATTGTGCACTAGTTTGCTTCTTTTGGTGAGTTTGGGCCCTTTTTCCACCATGTGGACGGTGTGTGGGCAACTACAGAACTGTAGAAACTGTAACGTTATATTAGGTCAGTTCCGCTCCAGATGTGTTTAGAGATGTGCGTTCATATTGTCTGTGTTTGGAGTGTTTCCTGTACGAAACAGAGCTGGTGGTGTTAACCACAGGCACGCAGACCAGGACTGGATGGCTGCTAGATGGCACGCTCACTAGTACACACACACACACACACGCGCGCGCATGCGCACGCGCAGTGTGTATTTTCCATTACTTAAATGTGCTTCACAGAAACATTTCTCATTCATTGTATGTGTATGTAAGACCTGATTTGTGTACTATTTATTGATTTCTGTTCATAAATCCAAATCTTCATACTAAAACGTCTAGCTTGCAGTAGCACGCGAGGCCTGTGCATCATCTCAAGCTTATTTGTGAAGCATAATACTGAAGACACAGTTTGCAGATAAGATTTGCAAGTTTGTGTGTTAAACTTTTATGGGTGTGTACTTCACAATGCCAGGCATGCTGCTCTGCCTATTAGAGCCTTCTAGGCATAAAGTGTTGGCATGTGATTTTCGGCAGAGAAACAGCTCACCAGTTTCACTATAGTGACTCATGCTTCGAAGATGTATTTCTGAGTCAGCGCTGCAATGGTGACTCACAACAACTCCCTAACACGTCTTTCTACTATGGAGGCACACACAGACACTCACAGCTAGCAAGTGAAAAGCAGATGATCACTGTGTCAGCTGTAGTTCTGCTACTTTTAAACACTGAACCTAAAACAAAATGGAGTTAGTGCTGTCTGGTTACTAAGGGTGCAACGATTAGAAATGAAAAACCCAGGGGTCCTGTTTGGTAGTTGTCTGAGATTTGATACAGTCGTGAAATCAGTGCAAGACTCGACTAGTGTAATGCTTTGCACTTCTTCCCTCGCCCGCCTTCAGGTGGTTCAAAATTACTGTCTCTCATGTTTTAACAAATACAGGAAGATTAATATAACCCCAGTTGACTGTCAGTTTATCAAACTGATTTTGTGGTGAGGACTTTTGTTTTTAAGGCATTATAATACATAGTGATTTGCTACTGTTGCACAAACAACCTTAGATTAGAACCTTGGCCTAGATTTCTTTCATAGGTTTCAAGGGCCAGAAACAAATGCTGGAGTGAATGTATTTTTTCTGATTGTTATAGCTGACTTCCCCAGACCTGACTTAAAATAACTGCTTTATTTTGTTTTCTTGGATTTTGATGCTCCTCCTTTGACTTCTGGTTTAATGTCTTTTTGTGCTCAGCCTTATTTACTTGTATTTTATTTTAAATTGCTTTCCTTTTTTATTACATTGATTTCAATGTGAAGTACTTTGGTGAACTGGATTTTGTTTTTAAAGTGCTATATGAATAGTCAGGATTTGATTTGATGCTGCTGATAACATAAATGCTTGCGTCTAGTCCATATCTGCTCCACATGTGCCTCATAAATAAGTGTTCGTGTTCAGTAGATTCATCAGAGAACCACTTAATTATTACTGAATTATTACTTCTACTCAAACTGGTGTCTGAGTTAGAACAGTCAACTTTTGAATATATGGCAAAAGAACATTTATAGAAATGTATTCACTTAGCACCTTGTTCTGTTCCTGCAGGATGTTGCCACCTGTGTTGATGTCATGTTCTTTATGTCTTTCTCACAGGATTTGACCTGTTTGATGCTCTCGATGATGACAGTGAGTGGTTTTCTTTGTGCTCTTAACATGAAGACTTATCAAGTGTCTGCTTACTGCTCAGTAAAATAGATTTCGTATGATTACTCTATTTGAGTTTGTCCCATCCTCATAGTCAGTTGTATAAACTGACCCAACTGAGACCCGAGTCAGACCTTATTAATGTAATGCGATTAATAAGTGATCTGAGCTGACTTGGCATCCATATGATCACATAAACTGATCTGACTGTTTTCAAGCGACTTTTAGAATTTCTTTTTACATTTTGATTAAATTTAACCCCGTAACCCTTGTGTTTCCTTCAGTCTTTGAACGAGTGGTAGGAAATGTGAGGAATTGGTAATTTATACCAACCAGGTCCCAAGTTGTTTATCCAATCTGGTGGCATTACCTGGTTTCTATCCATTTGTTATCCTATCACGCAGTTCACAAAGCTGGAGAAGTTTTAATACCCCAACTGAAGGGCAGGGACATATCCGGGTAATATGCGTTGTTTATAGGTATAGGAATATCCAGTTTCTGCTTATGTATATTATCGTTTTGAATTATAATTAAGTAAAGTAAACTAAATACCTCAATTTAAGTACAGTGCCCAAGTACTCTTAGAATGTAGTAGGATGTAGGATGTTCCTTTCCACTATCGTGAATGGAGATTTTGACAATTTCATTTTGTTCTTTTAGTACCAACAAAGGCCCCAGAGAAACCTAAAACCAATGGTTTGTATCTTTCATCTGCATCCGTCTCATCTTATTCCCAACATTACTGCTCACACCAACTCTGTGCAGGGTCTCCTTCAGTACATCCATGAACCTCTTCTGAGCTCTTCATCTTTTCCTCTCGCCTCGCAGCTGCATACTCAACATCCCAACCATCAACCACAGTCTTTCCATCTCTTATTTAGTAAATATGCTAATCAGTCAGTTGAGGCCAGTCATTACGTAACATTATTGACATTATGACTTTTTTTGAAACATAAAGAGTAAACACAGCTTTTATTACAGTTTATCCTGATGGGAAAGGACATACTGGAAGGTCATCAAAGGAAGGAACATTTAAATATTTTGCTTTGTGATTTTTTATTACATTTCTTTAAACTAAAACTGCAACAGGACAGATGTGTGGAGATGTCTTTCATGTCAAATAATTCATCCAACAAGACATGCAGTCTTATTTTTAAAATGTTTTGCTATAACCGTCATGACTTTTCACTTCATTTGTTGAGATTAGGGAGCTATCATTTGGCTGCACACATGGTTCCTGTATAGTATTTGAGCACATGAAATAGGGCTGGCCTTTTTTACCAGTGAATGTGAACAAACTAATCTTCCTGCTCACAGCATGAAGAGGGGACAGCACAAAAGTGATCAGACAAGTTGACATATTACATATTACACATTTTAATCAGATTATTAAAAACCACATCTTTGGCAGTAAAAATCAACGACACCACTTCAAATGTCCTTTTTAAATTTTCCTTTTTAAATCACCGAGCCGCTATCTGCCAGAGCAGTAACATTCCGTATTTACGGTAGTGTCTGTGTCAGACAATTTGGACATCTGAACATTTTTTTCACTATACATAAGTACACTGGAATCTAGAGATGTCTGAGTGCTGCATTGCCAACATGCCTTATTCTTCTTTTCTACTTACATATTTCTGCAGATTTGACACCAACCCAAAAACCCAAGAAACCAAGTTCTGGAGATTCAGGTTGGTTGGTTTATCGTTTCCATGAGTAGACAGTTTTGGTGGTATTTAAGTGCAACCTTTTGCACATTTGTGATTCAGTAAATGTAGAAACAAACCCTGTCTGTGAGGGATGGTAGACTGGATACTAGATAGAGATTTAAATATCTCACTTCAGCTTTTTAACTTGTAAGGAGGTTCTGCATACAAATATTTAATGTTTCAATTCAAATTGCTAAAAATATTTTTCCATTGTTTAACATCTGTGTGTTTGTACATTATAGGGGGCTTTGGATTTGATCTTAATGATGCTCTGGGCCCAGGTGAAGCTATCAGGAACTGAAGCTGATGGAAGTCTGACCTGTGATTCTAAATTTTGCTTACACATTCATTTTAGTGTACTTATATTACTATATATCAGTTTCCCGTCTTAGTCTTGGAAAAAAACAAGTTCTTGTATTACAGATATTCCAACACTAAAGCATAAATTGAGGCCTCGACTATGGTATATATATATCACAATGATACTTGTGAAAGAGATTGGATTGCATTTCTACTGTTAATGTTCATTCTGAATGTAATTAAATGGTGTGTTTATCTCTTCTAAAATACTGTTCACTGCAAATTTGTGGCTCACTAGCTTATTGCTGATTGTTTAATCTATGGCAGAGATAGACCCAAAAAGCAAATCAATGTTAATGATTGTATTACAGGACAAAGGTCTCACAATTCCAATTGGAACTGAAGGCAGCATTTTTGGTAAACTGGAGGCTTAGTTTTTGGGACATCCTTTTAGAATTAAAAGTACACATTTAATTATCTATCAAGGAGTCTGTGGCTCGGTTGCTAGGGCAATTTCTGGACCTCATGGATGATCTTTTTTCATTTAATTTTTATGTCTTTGTACCCACAGACACTAATCCCAAACCAGATAAACCAGCTGTCAACCCACCAAAGAGTGGAGGAGGTGGGTATCTATTACTGGTGCTACTCTATTTCCCATGTGCAACCCTAAATGATGTGTGCGTGTGTGCATGGATGTTTGAATGTATGCCAACGCTTGACATATCATATTCATTCATCTTGTGAAGGGCATGTGAAGTTATAGTTTTTAATGCATCGTGTTTTTAATGTTTTACAGGTGGCGGAAGTTTTGATGACTCTGACCTGTCAGATGTTAGTGGAGGGGATTACAAGCCTGACCGCACAGGAGGTGAGGGTTATTTATCCTGGTTTGTCCTTTGTACCAACTCTTTGATCAAGTCTCGCATAAATGCATCAGGCTGTATTTATACTGCAGGGACTGTAACAGCATATCTGTGAGCGTTTGACCAGCTAAAAAATTACATTTCTCCTAAATACTTCTGATTCTTCAGGCTTCCTTTTGATTGTTGTGACTTGTTGTAGTTCACTTCCACTCACTCACCCAAATTGAGAGCCTTGTCACAGTAACGCTGATATATTGTGATCATACTTTATATCTACACTGAACAAAAACATAAACGCAACACTTTTGTTTTTGCGCCCATTTTTCACGAGCTGAACTCAAACATCAGATAATTTTACTACAGACACAAAAGACCCATGACTCTCAAATATTGTTCTCAAATCTGTCTACATGTGTGTTAGTGAGCATTTCTCCTTTGCTGAGGTAATCCATCCCACCTCACAGGTGTGGCATGTCAAGGTGCTGATTAGACAGCAGGAATATTGCACAGCTGTGCCTTAGACTGCCCACAATGAAAGGCCATCCTGAAATGTGCGCAATTTTGCTTTATGGGGGGGTGGTGGGGCAGAAAACCAGTCAGTATCTGGTGTGGCCACCATTTGCCTCACGCAGGGCAACACATCTCCGTCGCATAGAGTTGATCAGGTTGCTGATTGTGGCCTGTGGAATCTGGAATGGAACATTTTATTGATGACTTGAGATGTGTATTGGTATACCCTGACAGGGACATGCGTTTAGCTGAGATTAATAAAATATTGAAATGTATACTTTGTGTAAAAATTTAATTTCTGTATTCACTTCAACTTTAATTGTATAGCACCAAATCACAAAAGAAGTACATATTTCACCAATATGATATTTGTAGGCACTTTGATTATATGTCCTCACTCTTCATAGTCTAGCTAATATATTTCAAATATGTGTGTGATATATATAGTCTCACTCATCTGACAGTAAGCTGTGATGCAGCCAAAGCCCCGGCCTCAATATAGGAGGTCTTACAAGTAAATGAATTTTAGTTGTTCTGCTCTTGCTCTTTTTCTACACAGGTGCACAGCTGCAGTCACTTTTAATTGTGTTCTGACCGCAGTATAAGTGCTCCAAGCTTTTGACTTACACTCAAAATACTTCTTTTACAAGCAAAAATAAAGACAATTTTTTGAAGTAATCTCAAGGCCCATTACAGTGTAACTTTTAAGGATGCATAGTATATACAGAAAATATAGAAGATATAGAAGCCTCACCACACATCACTAGTACAATATTAATTATTCTGCTCCTGTAACAACATTTACTCTACATGTACGGTATGTACAGTTTAAATCTGTATTAAAGTGCTGATTAATCTCCAGCCCTAGATGTTTGGAATTTAGGATTTATATTTAACTTTTACAAATCAAGGAGAGTCAGGATCAGGAAAGGTATTGTCATATAAACAGTAAAAAGATAAACATGTTAAAACAATGTAATAAAATTCTTACTTTGCTTGCTCACGTTTGTATACAGAGGCAACAGAGAAAAAGTATAGAACGAAATAGTAAATTAAAACAAGCTATGTACTATAAAAATATAAGAATAACTGGAATTAAATTTTTGGCTTTCAAAACTACTTTGTCTATGCTACATGTTTCTCCATAAAATAAAAATATTAAGGAAGGAGATTAAACTGCTCTTCTTTTATGATTTACCTAGTAAAGATTAAAAATAAACATCAGATACATAACAGGCATAAATCGTCATTTAAGAATGAAATGACACTTGAGAAGAAACATTTTCATCTGAGTGTCTTTGCTTGTTCTGTCTGAAATCCGCAGGGATGAGAATAACTTTCTCACCTGGAAGTCAAAAAAGAGTAAAAAAAGTTGAGAAAATCTGAAAATTATTCTAGAGAACAACTTGAGATGGGAGTAGCCAGCCACAATCTCATTTTGGTTCTAAACAGACATCCTGCTTTTGTAGAAGAACTAAGCGAGGCACTGTTGACAGCAATTTTCTAATTGTCTTTTCCTCTGGGACAATGTGTTGGGGAAATAAGCGATCAGAACTTTTTTGTTTGTCTTGCTATTATCAGTATGTACATAGATTTCAATGTCTCTCTTTCCACTGAAATGATCTAAAATACTAAATAATAATTCTGGATATTTATGTGTCTATATTATGATGTTTTCGAGAAGTAAAGGATTTTTTGTTTTTTAACAATTTGAAGGAGGGTTTCTTTTTACATTGCGCTGTGGTTGTAAGCTGTTGTTCTGTCTTTAAAGTCTCTTAACTGTTGTTCAGTTAGAGAGTGGAAGGTATTAGTTGTTCTACTAAAAAAGAAAGAGAAATAAAAAGCCACAGGCTCACAATGTAATTGGAAGCATATGGCTGTTTTCTATATCAGATTCTGCTTAAATGCTATTCACAAAAAAGGAGTTACAGTGACCTATTAACTGCAGCTCACTGCTCACAGTCTGAATGGTGAATAATTCTCAGCTCGTAGAAAAGAAAGCACTGTGACTAGACAGTAAAACTGATTTGTTCTGTATGTTTCTGTTTAGTAAATGCTTAACTTGGTTGTCTTTTCTCTGTCTGTCTTTTAATTTCAGGTCGTGCGGTGAACCCTGACTACGATCCTCAGGGTATGTTTTTGCTCTTGTCTTTTTTTTCTCCATATGTACCATAGAAACAGTTGTTAGTTTTAGTTAATAAAGAGCAGCAGTTATTTACCGTAGACTACCTGGTTAGTTAAGTATTAAACTGTAGTAAATCACATAAGCAAAAATTACCAGTGTGTATGAATCTGACTGTATAAAAACTGTAAAAGTTAACATATCCAGGAGGTATTGAAGAAGGTATTCGTTATTCAACCTCAGGATTTATGTATATTCCTTGTTATTACACATTACACACAAGCAGTTTTTAAATCCATAAAGTCGTTTATTAAGAGAAAGAGATTTGGCCCAGTCATCTCAGCAGAAGACAATTAATTTTATTTAAATTACTTAATGTGTGTGTGTATGACAAATATGCAAAAAAGAAAAAGGACTATTCACAGCACTGTACACTGGGTTTTTACTGGAGGGTTATAGTTCAGTCCCTCAGTAACAATATGAATTTCTAGTGCTATCATCAAGTCACTATTTCAATTCCATCCAGTGTTGGAGCCTGTCCCATTTGTAATTGTGCGAAAGGTGGGCTGCTTCAGGGGTTATTTCAGGGCAGCATGAATTTGTATAATTTGCAGATATATCTGCAGAACTAATAACATTGCCATTAATCTTAAGATAACATGCTGCCACCCTTCAGCCAACTGGATTAGAATGTTTGCAACATGGGAAACAGATATATTTCAGTTTCTACCCATTTTGGCATGAAATCTCATATTAGTCTCTCTGAATTTCCAAACTATATGGAAACGCCTAAGTAAAGAAAAGAGGTCTCCAGACAGAAAATCACGCTGACTCTGCACAGTGTGTCTGTTACAAAGTTTAGAATTGTCTCACCATCATTAACATTTAGATTGATGTGTCCTATTGTTTTCAGGTGGTGCTGAGCAGCCTCAAGGTAAATCCCTCTATTTTTTCCAGTCCTGCTCTGTGCTCTCATGCATGTACTTCCTGTCTTTGTATAATCTTTATGTGTCCTTGTGGGACCGATCTATTCTTTAGCTTTTACTGGGAGTTTCTTGTTTTCTGATATAGAGGAAGCTGCGCTAACACTTTCTGTGTCATCTGACACAACAGTTGTGTTGCGTGTGGTGTTTTATCTGTTCCACATCCTGTCAGTTATTGGGTTTTTTGCTTTGACTACAAAATCCCTGGCTTGATTCATTTTTGTCAGGCTCTATACCATCTTAACAGAGAAATTTTGCAGATGAGCACTATACATATTGGATCAGTCACATTTAGTTTCATTTCACTCGTGTCTCTGAGGATTACTTGAGGCTTGGGTTGAATTTCATACTGGTATAATCTTCGTATCAGTACTAAGGGTCTGGTATTTTCAGGCTAAAATTCTACTACAATTGTGTGTTGTTGCAGATCCAGACCTTCCATGGAGCCAAATCCTGAAGATGCTAAATGCTAACATACCAGAGGAATTCTATATTTGGATGTCCAACTTAAAGCAAATGCTAATGCCTCTGTACGAAAGGGTCAGGGATCTGCTGCAAGCTATGCTATAAGCCGTTGATCCATTTATGTTTCGACTGGCTCTCATGTCTGAAGTTGTACTCATCTAGTGGTTTACAAATGTTTGATTCAGTATCTGTTGCGCTTGGTCATATAAGAAATATGTTTTTGGTTTTCCTAGAAGTGTGTGATCACTGGGGCAGTTATAAATATTGCTTGCAGTTTCTTCTTTGATTAAGTTTAGTGCAGCTCTATGATCTGTATCCGTGCAGTTAGCTGTTGATCCCCATTTTTGGTCAAGATTAATATATTTCAGGGTGAGCTCTCACAGTCATTCATAGCGAGTGGACAAGATAACAAATGCATTTGGTTATTTAAGATTCAGCATTAAAAAAGCTTAAAACATAAACATTACATAAATAATAATTTTGATTATTTTAGAAATGTAACTATTAATTAAATTAAACTTGACTTTAGGATTATTTATATATATATTTTTTTTAAGATGAGAATAAAAGAAAGGTGCTCGTTCTTATGTAATGAAAGGTCTTATAAAAACCAAATTCAAGTCTCCTGTAAGTCTGTACAGATATGAAGCTTGGATTAGTGAAATATGTCAGAATCAACAACAAAAAGAAAATCAATCTGAAAATTGTACATTTAGTGAAACAGACATAAATTAGTGCTAAATGTAGAGATCAGGAACAGCAGTCATGATTTGTCATCAGTGGAAAGCTGTAGACAATCACACGCTTGGTGACCACTTCATATCCAGCCTGGTGAACTAGATTGTTTCCTAAGTCACAATTCCATTCAATATTGGCACAGGAAGTAGTGCTTCAGGCAGCTAGGTCAGAGGTACAGTGGTCCAGAGGTGGTAAAATACACAAACTCAAAAATTCTAAGTATAAGATCTCGGTAGTAGTCTGTCAAATTCAATAGTGTTGACGTCATAAATCTTGTCTTGTTTGCTATAACTGACAATGGTAGGTTCAGATCACAGTGGAGGACTTTTGTCCCACTCTTCTTTGCACAATTTTAATTCAGCCACATTGAGTGCTTTCAAGCAGGGATGGCCTGGTCATGCCACAGCAAGTCCAGACTTTGACTAGGCCACTCTAAAATAGACGTTCTTTTTAATCGAGGTGTTGAGAGGGGGACTCGCTGTCTTGTTTTGGAATATTGCAGCTCTACTTAGTTATATTCTACACGGTCTAATCCTACATTGTAAAGTGCCTGGAGATGACTTTTGTTGTGATTTGGCACTATATAGATTGAAGTGAAGTCATGAATGGCCAGACAGGATTTTCTGGTACAGGGCAGAAATCATGGTTCCACTAATTATGAAAAGTTGTCCACACCCTGAAGCAACATTTTTGGGTGTTTATGTTCTGGTTATGAAAGGCTGTGTTAGTTTTGCACCACATGTAACGAAAAGCACATGTTCAAAGAGAAACGTTTGTCTCATCAGTCAAAAAGTCGAGAAGAAGGATTTAAGTTGTTTTATTATGAACACTGATCTTGACTGAAGCTAATTTTGATGTTGTTCTGGGTTCTCTTGTGCCCTGCTTCTATTCGTGCCTCTTACTGTGGTTCACTGCCTTGGCTTTGTAACCTTTTGCAGACTGATGCATTACTCTCAGGTCAGTTTCCCATCAGATGTTGACTTGCTTTAGATCGCTAAATTATGCATTATTTATTACACTGTTTTAGCGGGCTCCAGCTGCCAGACAGCTTCTATTTACTGTAAGTGATTTCCTGGTTGTTCCTGGGGTGGCAGTAATCAGGCCTGGGTGTGGCAAGTAAAATTGAACTCAGCTTTTAAAAAAAAAGGTTAATTACTGTTCATTCATCATTTTTTTCTCTTAATAAATTAAATCAATATAAAACTGCCGTTTTCATTTACTTACCTCACATTTCTATCAATCTCTGTTAGTATGTAACATTAATGTTACATTGTGTGGGACATGTTCACTTAAAGTCTTTAATGCGTTCACTTTAACTGCAGAAAATAACTTAACAGACATACATACCATAATTGTGTTTGCATGCATGGAAAGTCTGTTTGTGTCTGGACACGCCTGGTTTCCTCCTCTTAGGCCTAACACCTGCATTCCTCCAAAGTCAGCAGCAGTCTCCACACATTTTTCTATTAACACAAAGGTTCTCTGCAGAGGCAGCGTGGAGTGATCTTTGCTATCTTTAGTATTGTATGAAAGTCACAATAATGAATACAAATAATCTGTACCTGTGTTTGATTTACACAAAGCTGAAGTGCCAAAACCTCAGGCTGTTAGGGCCCTAAGGTTTTATTCTTCTGACCTAATTTTAGTTTTACTTGTTTAGTGCGATAGTTCATGTACATTGATCAGCCAAAACATCAAATCAACCTGGTGGTTTTAATGGCATTTACTACACATACAGAATTAAATCTAATCTGATTATTTACACTGACACACACATACATGTCCCTCCTCACATGTTTAAAGACACTCTCATTTTCTTCACATTTGCAGAATCAGCAGTAATTTGTCTGTTTGTTTCCATGGCTACAAAAGACAAGAGCAAACATCTTCAACTTCACTCATTTGTCTCTATGTGGTTTTGCTTTTTTTGTCTAAACACCACAACATATTACTGACAAACAAATGTTCCAACTGACATACATTTAATTTTACATGTTTATGTGTGTGGGAAAGAAGAGGAACACCTACTAGTCATTGTTTTAATGCAGGACGTGATGCTCTAGTCTTTTTGTTTCCTTGCAACACCCTGTTTTAGAAGAATAGATAGGGGGATGATTCACTTCTCTTGACTTTATACATGTCTCCACTGGGCAATATTTTAAGAAAACACTCAATAAACTTCCATTGCTACACAGATGACAGCCAGCTATATTTATCTATGAAACCTGATGAAACTAATCAAATAGTAAAACTTCAGGCATGTTTAGAAGACATAAAGGAGTGTTGATGCTTAAAATATTAGTGCAGGCATTTGTCACTTCTACACTTGACTACTGCAATTCACTGTTAATAAGATGCACCAATAACTCACTCAAAAGCCTCCAGTTAATCCCGACGCTGTAGTTCTCCTACATTACAACAAAGAGAAGCTAAAGTCTAGAATAGAATTTAAAATTCTCATGACTCATTGGTTTTAAGGTGGTGCGAATAAACAGAACACTCAGACTTATTATTCATTAAGGAATTGTGTTTGCTGAATTTGTGCCCCACCCTGCCCTGGAGGTTGGGTGTATTTCTGCTTTGACTGCAGTTTTCTGGACTTTCCTGTCTTTAGTTCAGTTTCATTGGGCTTGGTTTTACTACTGTGCTGTTTGAACTGAAGCTATATATTATTTATGACTTTTGTACCAGTGTTTTGTTAGTTAATTTACTAGACCTATTTCCTATCTGCAAGTTGATTCAAGTTGTGACTCAAATGTATTTACTGCCACCTTGTGGAAGAATGCGAACATGACAGAAACCAACCAACCTTTAATGTTAAAGATTTTTTGCCAATGATATTCAAGAAAAATGTGTGAAAAGTGTAAACATTGCTAATGCATTCTATCAAAATCTCACTGAGATACAGGTAGTGTGTATTTATTGTAGTGTAACCGTCAGATTGTTTGTATTTGTTCAGCAGAGGGATCCGGACCAATTGCAGGAATTGTTAGTGCAATAGGAGTCGCTCTGGTGGGAGCTGCATCCAGTTACTTTGCCTATCAGAAGAAAAAGCTTTGCTTCAAGATACAGGGAGGTCAGTATGTTTATGTTACTGACATATGTAAAATGAAATATACACTGATCAGCAACAACATTACAGTGCACTGGAATCTGCAGCTAACAAAACCCCATACTCAGCAAGATGTGGTGCATCAGCTTTAAAACTGTGTCAAACATTGATGAGATGTTCTGTGTTCAGGAGCAGATCCAGAGAGCGGTAAAAACCAGCGCGGTGCTCAGTCTGATCCTCAAGGTAACTAGTTTATACAAATAACTGTAATAGCTGAATCTGGATTGTTACTGTAACACGGATTTAGCATTTACATTTAACAATATTTAATAAAATATATATACATTTTTTATAAAAATTGATATGCCGTGCTCCCAGCCTATAATAACCTGACTAGTTTATTTGAGTACCTGCTCCTACTGAAGTGGATGTAAATGCTGCCGCTCATGCAGAACTTGGGTTTACCAAAATATAGTACCAAATATGTGTATGGTGGGGACAGCGGGGTGCGAACCTGCTGCTTCTGACAGAGTGGGTTTGTGGTTTAGTCACTTTTTTCTTTTCTTTAATCACTCTTTTATCTACTCCCACTATTTTCCTTGATTGTTTTGTTCTTTTAAATTGCAGTTTTCAGCGACCTGCTCAGGAACAACTAGAAGACTTATTTTCACTAGTCTGCAGTGATTAACCCAACACAGAACTTCATTCCGCTGATTTTCTCAGTGTGATTGTGCAGCCTGTTTAGTTCAAACTATAAACTAACTTAAAAACTGAATATGTGTTAGCTGTGTAAATGTTTTTTTTACTAAACTCTACTTGTTAGTAATATTACATTAAGTAATGATTTGAGTTGCTCTGAACTTTGTGTTTTTTTGTGCTTAAACATACATGTGGATACAGTGTTTTATTTTCCTCTATGTTTTTTCTGTTTACTTTAACATAGATGTCACATGTGTAGAATGTACTGCATCATGCAGGTAAAGTGTCTGTTACAGGTTTTAGCCTTATGATCCTCATGTGGCACATTTCATTGGATTTGTAGAATGTAGAGTGTTTTTGGAGGAACTTTGAGCTTAAAAAGCTGATTAAAAAAATAAGGAAATATTTAGGTTTGATCTTTTATGTATTCTGAGATTTCTGCCTTCACCTCAACAGTCAGCAGAATTGAATTTATGCATCTGTTTGCTGAACAACAACTCATAACTCAACAACAACAACTCTTAACTCAGAAAACGCTAGAAATAAGAATCACTGACAACAGGTGGAGTCATCTAAATGTCAAAACAACTTACTGCTTACTGCAGATGTGTCCAAATGAAATCCTACCAAGGACCAGAGGGTCCTTAGGTGCTGTATGTGTAATATATGTGTCAGGTTGCATTAAGCACAGGAATAATGTAACACATAATGTGTAAATGATTTCTGTTAGAGCAAGTCTCTCTCAGATTGATGAAGCGTTGAGTGTGATTTAACAGCAAATTGATTACTAAAATAGGAAGTTAAAAACAAATAAGAGGTCTCTGTGTGGTGTAGATTATAACCATTGATCATTTATACCATAAATCCTCAGGCTGTTGTCACAAATATCATGCAACTGGATTGAATCCAGCTGAAGGAGAAAATACTGAGGTTATGAAGCGCCTGTTTACATCTGGTGAATGTAAAGAAGTTAGTGATGTCAGTTTGAGGTTGTACAAGATCTTTTGATCACATATGTAAATGTAAGTTATTGTTTTAGCTTTCTGTTTTGTCTTGTGTTGAGGATTAACCCTAAGTTTGAACACTGCAACATTTTTTTTAATTTGTAATTTGAGGCCTTGACATCTTCTGCTATCACACCAAATTCTTATTAAAAATAAATAAATATTGAATATATTTTTCTGTGGAGTTGCTATTTTTCAATGCTCTTTTTGTTTGCTGTAGGCTTAAACATTTAGCATCAGGGGACAGTTCTAGAATTATTGGTCTGATACTACAATGATTCTGACTTTGATCCCTGGAGCTGTATATATTTTATGTAGCTCATGTGTATAGATGCCTTCTGACTTTGGCGGTTGTTTAATGTTTTGCTTGAGATATTCAGCGTCAAATTCTATGATCTCAGTTTGGGAACATTTTGTATTCCAATTTGTCTTTAAATAGGTATATTATTTCTGATGATTAGATGGATGTTACATTTGTTAATGTATGTGAATGTGTGCGCCTGATTTTAATAATAGTGGTGGTGTAGAGTTTATGGATTATTTATATTTCCAACACCTGCTGACATTTATAAGTCTCTCACAAGTTCTGTGCAACATTCCATAGATAGAAAATTGAAAGAAGCGCATTTCTCAGTTTGCACAGGGCGTTTTTAGACCCTAGTATGTTTGATTTGATACGATGTGTCCTACTGATAGACTATTCCTGTTCCTCTCTAATAACTAATCAATTCTTTCCAGATTGGACAAACCGACCATTAAAAACGTCATCACAAAATATATGAATTATCCGATTCCTTTTAGAATGCATTTTAAAGTTCTCAGTGATATTTACCCCTATAAAAAACTGCTTCATATTAGATTTATTTATGATGATAATTCCTGCACTTTCTACAGTAATAAAATAGAGACAATAGAACACTTGTTTTTCTCCGGCGTCTACTCCCATTGTTTATTTAAATGTTAAAATTATTAAATGTGATTTATGTCTTGTTCTTTTTCATGTTATACTGGTGGGGCAGAGCCTCAGCGCCCTCTATTTCCACCACTGGACCTAAAGTTCTGTTTTTCTAAAGTTATGATAGCAAGTCAGGCATGATTTTGTGAAAATGCAGTAAAGGTTTTGTGTATATGGTGGCATTTTTTAAATTTTTTATTTTGCTTTGCATCTGTCGGTGGAATGTTTTCTGCAGCACTGATGTGGAAAGTGAAACTGTAAAAGGTCCGTTGCACAACACTTTGCAGAGCTGACGTTCCCCAGGTTGAATGACCAGTTGAACAAACAGATGGGCAGATAGAAATATTTTTTTATTGTGGGGTGCGCCTACATGGTGCATCGTCATATACCATGTCTCCCTATTAGTTCCTCTCCATCTGACTGTAGGCCAGGGTCAGTTGGTGCAAAGATGCCACTGTCACCTGGGGCCTTGTGATAGACTAGTCGGGTATATAAGAAGTTCAGCATAAAGGGACCTGATTTCTCCTGGGAATTAAAGTTACTGGAAGATTTAAGATACCAAAATGTCAGGTAGGTGACTTAATTTAATGTATATTTTCTACATTAGAAAATGTATATATAAACTCTGTTTATACCACTGGTGTCATCTTAAAGAGTAAACATGTGCTTCAGGCGCTTTTTGACTTCTACACTGGTCAAGTGCTCCTCCACTTTCTGCTAAACAGTTGTGTGCCAGCTGAATTGTACTTTAACACTACACACAGCCTGGGAGATGAATACAGACAGACAGTTACGCATCAACATCTGACTGCCGCCCAGGAAAATTAACCTATGCCCTGCCACACATTTTACCATCAGAGCTGTTGTATCTTGTTTTATTAAGATTATATGTCTGCTGCCAGTTTTCCTGTAAGTGAATCCAGTTGAGTATTGCATTTGGTACATTCAGCATCACTTTGAGCATGTGTGAAGTGTGAAGGCTGTTAACATTTACAAACTGAAACAAATGCACTTCTTTAGAGTGAACAGTGGTGCTTGCTGGAAGCCTTGACATATTCCTGTAGAATTTGCTTAGTTTCACCACTATGTTTCAAACATGTGATAAGGTGTTTAAGCTCGAGGACACGGAGGCAGGCAACCAGAACCTATTACATCAAGGATAAACATAATTCTGGGGCTATTGATTTTTTCTGCATTAGGGATCAGCTATTAATGTACAGAAGACTCTGTTTTGTTATTGGTTTTACATTGTGGGTTTAATGACATTATCAAAGGCCCTTTTTAGTCGCACTCAAACAAAAACGCATTATTAATACTGTATATTTGTAACCAAAGAAACACCAGTCAAAACAGGCAGTGTATTTAGTTATTAGTGTAACTCTGTCCTGTTGCCATTCTACAGCTGCTGAGGCCTTTGTCACCCTGGCCACCACCGACACTTACTGCATGGGAGCCATAGTGGTGGGAAAGGGTTTAAGGCGGCATGGGACAACTCGCAGCATCGTCACCATGGTAACACCAAATGTCTCACAACAGTCAAGGTGGATCTGACTTCTGTCTGTATTCATTTTGTCTGGTTACATTGTTTGTGCCAGTTTTTCTCCTACATCAATCTGTGGTGTGGTTAAACATACTTAGCTACCCTTCCAGTCTGTGGGATAATATGTAACAATCAACAGAAGGAAACAGCTGTAAAAAACTCATCTTATTCTAATCAGAACTATACCTCTGAAATCAGCTTTCTACACATGTATATGTATATTCAACAGTTTAAATCCTTATCCGTCAGGCTTTCTCTTGAGGCCATCTTTGATGAGGTCATTGTGGTGGATGTGATGGACAGCAAGGACGATGTGCGCCTGTGTCTGTTGGGACGTCCTGAGCTCGGTATCACCTTCACTAAAATCCACTGCTGGACCCTGACCCAATACAGCAAGTGTGTGTTTCTGGATGCTGACACGCTTGTAAGTTCACTGAGCATGTATAAATGCATAATGTAAAACCTCACATGCTAATTTATTTTTGTAAATCTAATAGTATACATGGTGTAAAATTAGTTATTTAGTTAGCATTAATAAAGTCCTCATGCTAAAGGAAGACTTTTCTACCTTGACTGCTACTCATGGTGCTTACACTGCTTCTCATTCACTACTACTCACTGCAGTACGAGAACAGCAGTAAAGGCCAAGAACAAATCAAAGAGATCCTTACTTCATTTATTCTTCTCTATGTGTTACACATGTGTAGCACTGTTCAGTCCTCGAAAAAACTCCTAGAAACAAACACAGAGAGCTCAGTGTAAATAAAAAGGGCTTTGCTAAAACAGATATTGCAAAAGTGACTGTACAAGCATGCAAGCGGGGTCACTGGTCAACTGGAGTCAACACGAAAAGTTAATCCATTGATGCAGTGAACTGCTGGTTAGTGAGGCTGGTTGTTTTCAATGTAAGTACAGCCGCTCTGCTGAACTACACTGATAAAATCACATACTACTGTGTTATTAGAATACAAACTTGTAAAGGCTCTTTATATACCTGACAAAGTCATATACTGCCATATCATTTTCTCAGTTGCTGAGCTTATACAAGGGGTAGAAGATCTGATATTAACAGTAACTCCAGGAAATAATTATGAGTAACTAGAAAGTTCCTGGGGAAACTTTGAAGGTGCCTGCCGCCGAGCGCCGCTGAACCTTAGACCCATCTCCCCGACCAGAGAGCAGGATTTACAGAGTATTTACAAACACACACAGT
>JAUMHF010000012.1:9814729-9826062 GCA_032359275.1 Microctenopoma steveboyesi | reverse complement strand
CTGGCCAAAAGATGGTGGAATCATTTCCTTAAATCTAGTGACTGTATTTTCATTTAAACATCTACTGTAAAAGATTTGTTCCTTAGTTGAAGTCATCTCAATGAAAGTAAATTCGAATGTTATTAAGAAATGGTCCGACAACAAAGGGTTTTCAGGAAAAACTGCTAAGTTATCAATTTCTACTCCATAACTCAGAACAAGATCGAGTGTGTGTTGAACTGTACAGAACAAGAAGTCAGCCATACATCCTGTTTAACCAGTCACATAGTCTGCTGAGATAATGTAGTACATAAACATTCATGCTGTAAGTCTGGTTGCCCAGTTCTTTTCCTGGCTGATGTCCCAGCATTTACTTTTTTCTTTTTTTTTGCAGAACCAAGAAATCAAGACGCCAATTAATGAAAACCTGGACACTTCTAACTCACTGCTTGCACACTTCTCAAGCCCAAATGAGAGCCTCGAATTACAGCTTGAACCAGATAGGGTGAACTATATATATTTATTTCTTATACATAGCTCTAAGTGTTCAAAGATATAGCACCCCTCTTCAGCAGGACATATTTGCACAATGCTCAGCAGACACAAAGCACATGTTGTACATAGAACAGGAGATATGTGTGTTTTTGTATATTGGGTATAATGACTGATGCATCAGTCCAGCTTAGCAATACACTAGGACTAGAAGGAAACTGGACATCTAACTCCATCGAAAGACACAAAAACAAATGCTTAATAAAGACTTAACCTACAGTGTTTTGTGTAAAGGAAACAAGAAGTTGTGCAGATTTGTTCTAATCAATCTATTAATTAGTATAGTGATTTAGTGAATACCCTTATTAGCACAACTGCTTGTGTTTATAATATATCTTGCTAATTATTCTGGGTTATTGGGTAGCTCTGGCACCTCTTGTTAGTTCCAGTAGATGAAACTGTTAATTTATTAAATTTTTATTTAGTATTTCTGCTTGACTGTGTTTGGCTGCAGCACAAAAACAGAATAGGGGGACACAAAATCTATTAGTTACCACAGCGCATCTCTGTCAGTTATTCAACTTGATGCTTTTGTACATACAAGTTTGTAAGGTTAGCCTGAACAGACAATTCATGCTGCACTCTGACAGTGCCCGTGAACGTATATCAGCACAGTGAAACTGAAGCAAAACCATGTTAAATGTAAAACCTGCTCTGTCACAGTGTGCTTTCATTCTCTTAGCTGCATAGTATTACATTAGTGTATGTGCTGTAGTGCCTTGATGAGTAACATTACTGTGATGTCTGTAGTGTTTCCCCGCAGATAAAACGCTGTCTGAGGAAGCACCAAGATCATCAGAGAGCACAGAGATCCAGGATTCAGCTTTGGTTGCAGAAGTGTTAGAGGGCAGTGATTACACTGTAGTCTCTGATACACACAACGTAGGTTAAGTTCTCCATTCTGAGTCCTATGCAACCCTGTTATCTGACCTCCAACTCTTTATTAACATTGGTCCGTTTAATGGATGCGGTGTATAAGAAGTTTTAGGTTTTAGGTTCTTTGCTTTAATTTTATTAAATTTAATTGACTGCCAGTCCCTGGCAGTCAATTAAATTCCTGGCCACGTGTTGAAGTGGGCCAAAATTCCTCCGGAGCGCTGTAAAAGACTCGTTGCAAGTTATCGCAAACGCTTAATTGCAGATATTGCTACTAAGGGTGGCCAAACCAGTTATTAGGTTCAGGGGGCAATTACTTTTTCACACAGGGCCATGTAGGTTTGGATCATTTAAAAACATTTTGTGTTTACTTGTGTTATCTTTGACTAATAGTTAAATGCGTTTGATGATCAAAAACATTTTGTGTGACAAACATGCAAAAGAATAAGAAATCAGGAGGGGGGCAAATAGTTTGTTGCACCACTGTATGTGGAGAGAGCTGAAGATGACCTATTCAATCTAACTTAATCCTGATATTCTGTAATATAGCATAGGTTATTAAACACATAGTACTTACAAACTCTTGTTTGTATGCACGAGTTTATGCTTTGCAAAAAAAGCACATCTTTATTTCAAGATGTTATTTTTTTATGATTTTTACACAGGTACATGAAAGTTCTGTTTGAGCTTGAAACTAGAGTCCGGACTCCTGAAAAGACACTGTGATCTTGAGGTAGATTCTCTTTGAAGACTGATTTGGTATTCTCCCTTTTCATCATTGTAGAGGGCTGCAAACGTAGATAGAGAGCGGCTGGAGCATCGAAGGCGGTGGGAGGCCGGAGAGGTCGACTATTTGGGCAGAGACGCCTTTGAAAACATCCAGAGGATGCTGGACCGCTTCCTTTATTAGAACAACGCACATGTCTGTGATTTAAACAAGCTACTGTGCTCACATTTTAGACTCTTCTGAGGGAGTGGTAATAGCCTGGGATTGACTACTTCACTGGCAGATGATACTTAAGGTCATGCAGTGACACTTGGAAATGTCTGAATTTTCTTTGTTTCTACATAAATATATAAATATGACATATTCTGGTTTTGTCCAAAACATAGAGAAAGGGAATGCAATTTTAAGCATGAGTCAATGACATAACATTTATTTAGTGTGACAAATAATCCAGTGTTATATATTTCAGTGGCAAAAATATCTGAATCTGTGTCTTTAGAATGGATGTTAGGCCTGCTTTGGGTGGGTTTTAGCCCCCCCATAATATTTTAATAATCATACAATTTTTAAATTATAGATCCATACATTTTTACAAGACATTGTATCACTGAGTGCAGCTACACACTTAAGAAACAGAAGCAAGACTATGAATTGAACTCGGGTCCTCATTAAAAACATTTGGACACCCCTGCCTTGAGTGAAACAAATGGTGATGTTGTTGTTAGTGTTTTGACACTAATTGATACTAATCTGCAGCTGTTCATCTTTCTTCCTGTATGTTGACAGAATATCATTTCCAGCATGATGCCATTATTATAATCGGTTTTTAGACTACTAGTAAATAAACTAATATTGCAACATTATGTTTTATTTTGTGTCTTTAGCTGCACAGAGAAATATCAGTGTTAGGCAGAAATAACTAACTATATTTGGATAGACACGAGCGGTAAGAAAAAAACATGTTTAATCATAAAATCTAAAAAATGACTAGTGAGGAATTTACAAAAATCCCATACACCTGTTATACCCACATTTCATCACAATTTTACTTAAAATAAAACACAATATTCATAAATAAAACTCTTCATACTCAAATATTAGTCAAATATAACTTAATATAACTTTTATAAAATTGGGACATATTTAACTGATGAAGGCAACTGTGCAGTACTCTAAATATCTTCCAGGAGGCAGATTATATACCACGGGGTTTAAGGGAAAATACTGATGTTGTTGATTGAGGTCTCAGAAACTTCAACTATGATACAAATTGCCATAATAGGATGAAATAGGTTTTGTTACTTTTTTGCAGCTTTGTAACTTTATGCTTTAGTTCATATGTATTTTGTAATTTAAAAGGGCACAAAAGTGTAGTATTCTTGTCTTCATCTCAGAGTGATTTGTACCACTCCTGCACGTTCTTCATTCTGGCTTCATGTCAAGAAGTCCTTGGCTACTCGCTCACTTGCGGGTTTGAAGACGACTGCTCTACCCACAGAGCTATTATGCCACATGAACTAAATACTATTATTTCATTCCTCATGTAATTTGAGTTCCGTTAGATATATATTCATATTTATACTCATATAGTCAGTAGAAACACAAAACATTTGCACACAGACCAGTGGATTTATTTCTGCTTAAGATTGTATTAAAATATGTCCACTAGGGGACACTGTGGCTTTTCTATCAGAACTCTCCATATCAATGCAGAAAATCTTAGAAGCAGGAACTCAGCTAAATAGATGTCATGCTGCAGTTAGCAGTTAGTTGAGGTCAGTTTCAGGGCAGAGCTAGGGCTGCCAGTGCAAAAGCATTATATTGATTGCTTTGAGAGACATGCTGGCACACCGCTGCTCTTAGCTGGGCAGCTCCCACTTCACTCTGATTCATTTAAAGTGGGGTCATCAGTTTTGTATAAGTTGCTGATCTCCTCATTCATTATGCTCTTGAAATTCAAAATGAATCAGAGATCATCTTAAAAAGGCTTTATCCAAAGCAACTGGACTTGTTTGGTTTCTTGACGACGTTTCACCCTTCCATTTCAGAGGACTTTCTTGAGAAAACATTTTTAAAATAACCATGAACCTGACTGAGGACCTTCACAGACAGAATCAGAGATCAGTTCCTGCAGATGCTGGAACTTTTGCTGTGTGTCATAAGCACCACAGGCTTTTATACTCTCCAATAAAAGGCAATTGAGTTAAGTGAGATTTCGTCAGGTTAAATGTGTATAAATCTGATAAATATAATCTTGATCCTGGATTAGCAAAATGTTACAACACATGCAGCAAACAATAATACCAATAAACAGATGTGGCAGTAGATTAGTAAAGGCAGATTTGCATTAATATATGTTGATGACACTTTATTGACCCCCTTGAAAAAATATTTGTTGGACGGCTTCCTTCTTGTCTGTTCTTTTGTTCCAACTGTTCTCCTCTCTTTGTTTTATCTTCGGCCTTTCTATGAAGAATTCTATGCAATAAGTTGGATAATGTACAATCTGGGACTCATGAATAACTTGATGACTGTTTGATGGAGTGCTTGTGATTTACAGATGATTGTGGATGAAACTGTGTATGTGTGAGAGATTACACGGAAAAAAGAGGGAGTTTGTGCAGGTATGTCCATGTCAGTCCCAGCTGTTACTCGAGTCATGCTGTTTACAGGTGCTCCACTGTAGATGAGAGAGAAATGTGAGAACTGTCAGACAATCCTAAGCACCTCCATGTGTTATGGGTTAACTGCTTGGAACCATGTGTGGTAGCCATTGCATTGCTTGAGATTCTATAACCCACAATTTCTGCCATCAGGCTAATTGGGGATTATAGAGAGTAATGACAGTCAGCTGTGGAGGCGTGTGCTCATTTAAAGGTTCCTCAGTGGAACAGTAGGGTGGAGTTGTTCCTTGCAATGGCAGGCTGCCAGCTGAATCACAGCCACCAACCAGACCGGGTTCCTCATCGCCGGTGTCCACCAATGGGTTCAGGAATTGCGCCCACTGCTCCACCCAGAGAGGGATGGGTTAAATGCAGAAGAATACATTTCACTGCATATTCAACACTGTATAACTATGTATGTGACAAATAAATAATCATCTTTTGGTTGTCATTTTATAATTGATGTTGCTGTTCTGTTCTACAAATTCTTTAAAACCCAGGCAGAATAATTAAACTAAATTCAGGACAATAATCCTTACATCTGCTGATGGACGCTGCTGATGATCCAAAGGTCCGAAGTTTACCACGAAGCTGCTGGAACCTGAGGCAATCTTTAGTAAGATCTTGTATTTGTTAAATACTTGAAACAAATCAGAACATACACACACACAACATGGGAGATTCTAGGAACACACTTTGTAAGGCTGAAAGTTTTAGGCTTGTATAAACAATGTTTTTTTATTTGTTAAAAAATATATAGCAATAAAGCAAGACAGCACCGTTCAAATAGTGTGCATGGTTTTATCTGTTAAAGTGTTTGAACATAAAATGTTTCTTAAATGCCACCAGCACAAATACACAAAGCAGTTTTCAAATATTTTGTATTTTCCTTGAGATTTGACAGGTGCACTTTTAGATTAGATACTCGGTGGGTTAACATGTATTTGTAACAAATATTTTTCTATAATATTTGTATTTATTTGTATAATTGTTTGTTTAAGTAGCTCGCAGAATATGATTAGCTGCAGTTCCTCTCAGCCATTATGACAGTTGATCTGACAGTGCGGAGGAGGAAACAATAGAAAGAATATTTCCTAACAAATTCCCCAAGTAATCAATTATGACAAAAGTATATTTTCACTACTCACTGTGCTTCTTACTAGTATCGGCCCGTCAATTGAGGGCGCCCCACCTATCTCGCATGAAGAAGAAGAACATAGGTTTTATCCTCCATGCAGAGCAATTTCGTAGTGCCTCTGGATTGTTAGTGTTTAGGGGGACATCAGAGACTGACAGAATGAGCTGCTTGACTGCATGTTCTCAGTTGAAGGAGAGACGGTTTGCCTATTTACTAAGAAATAGTATATGAATAAAAACATATTTTCATATTAACATAATCCTTTAAAGCAGTGTGATGCATGATAATGATGCTTTGTTGGTGGCTAGTGGTGATGTGTGGTTAGAATGTATGATAGAATGTATGATTTATTATGAGCACAAGCATTAATGAAGATAGCTTATGAACACACTGCAGTATATCACACACACATGCTGACAGTTTAAACTGCTGAATCTAATCCTGATGACAATGTTTTCGATATCACAACAGCCACAGAGAAAGACAGAGATAAGCTCAGTCCTGTCCCAGCCACATGTCCACTAAAGACATGTGTGCCATCTTCTGATGAAGCGAGCCTTCCAACTTTCCTTTAATATTCTTTATTACTCAGACATGAAGCGCCTTGATGTTGAGATATACTAATCATATAATAAATGTGCTGTACTATTGGTCTGCTTTTACTGTCTTCGTCAAAATCTCCAAAATCACTCATATCATCTGAGAAGAGGAGGATAATATTTTATCAGTATTAATTCCTTAAATAGTCGATGGCCTTTTTCAGTAATTAGAGTAAACTACATGAATGGAAAACGATTTGCACAACATGCAAAAAACTGTTTTAATTGTATTCTTACAGACAACTTTTTAACAAAAAAGGGGTCATGTCAGAATAGAATGCTACAAGCGATCCACTTTGTTGTCAGACCTCTTTAGACGCATGGGGGAAAAATATGCATCACTGCAGTCTAATCAGTTTCAGGGTGGAAAAGTTGACTTCATCTGTAAGAAAAAAAGCTGAATACCATTTGGGTAGTATTTGCAGCACCACAGTGAAGCACTAGTTAAGTGTGAGTCGCTCAGACCAGAAGTGCTGAACTAATGGGGGATTTCCTCATGACTCCAGATGTTTCTTCTTTTTGGAAGATGAGGCTGTTTCCCAGAGAATGCAATCACTCTGTATTCCCAGAGCGATGGCTGCAAGTTTTTAGTCTTTGCAGAGTACTGGTGACCTATATTTCCTTCATTCAGAATTATAGATTAAGTGGTTTAGATCTGTAGAAATATTTGCAGAACAAAAAACAAAATTTTCTTATTACAATGTTTACTTTTGAATCATTCTAACACACATAAGAACTAGAAAGTGTCAACCTATTTGTTTCCTTAAGCTTTTTTGACCAAAGTTAGTTGTGAAAACCTTATCCTGACTCATGGCAGGCATTTATTCAATAGCAAGCATTTCTGGATCACAATCCATTTCTCTGCCTCAGCAATAAAAATAGTTTGTGTTTTTGACTGGGTACAAGTGGAAATCTTTTATTTAAATATGGGAAATTGCTGTGCACTACAGTCTGTCGTGACAAATAATTTACAAATTAACATACAAAACCTCTGTCAGCAAGTTCACAAAAGCAAAATGAAGATTGTGCAAAAAGACTTGAGAAAGCCCTCTGGATAGAAGGTCGAAACGCCGTCAAGACACCTACAAGTCCAGTTGCTATCGGATTAACCTTTTTTGAGATATTGTGCAAAAAACACAAGTCACTGTTATTGAGATACAATAACTGAATCCAGAAACAGAAGCATGGAAGACACAGAAGCCCAACAGTTGAGTAATGTTAACAGTAAAAAATTTGAATTAATATATTCTCAGTTTTTTTTATTAAATTAAACAAAATAGAAAATCAGTTGACATAATCTGCCATTGTCAGAAGCAACTGTAGGATGTTTATGAGCAAGTTGAGTGGTGCCTACAGAAACACAACCTGATGTCATCTTATGCAGTTACATGCTTACCACCTCATCCAAAGTTGCAGGGGCAAACCATTTTTTACATTGAGCCTACACTCCTGTTCACTGCTTTAACTTTAATTATTTTATTTTTATGGATATGTAACACTCCGTAGTTTTAAAAAGTATATTTAATCAACTCTTGCTGTCCAGTTTTGTTTTGTTTACCAGCCAACTATGCTATCAGCCTTTTAAAGTAATTTTCTTTAGTTCTATTCTGTTGTCAGGGTGCTAATAGCTTGGCAAATAATTTTAATAACATTATACAGGATGGCTGCACAGAAACCTCTTAGTAATCCTGAGTAAATGATACAATGAATAATCTCAGTGGCAGGCCATGCATCTTCTATCTAGGCCTTCAGTGCTATCTAACGTCATCAAGCATCTAATGATTGGCCAAAGTAGAGAAGAACTGAGTGGGCGTATATTGGATGGGAAACCCAGTTCTACTGGTGGATGTTAACATATTAAAGTATGACTACTGGGTCCCAGAGAATGATTAACTGTAAAAGGGTCTACAGCTTATTGATATTTCCTAGTGATGTAAATGATCCACACAGGATCCACACAGGATGGATCATCCTAATAAAAAGATCATCATCCTCATGATGATCTTTTTATCTGTATACAGCACAGAATATTCAAAGCACCACTGCAGGTTTTAATCAAATCATCGATTCATCATTGTGACACAATTTGTACATTAAATTAGCTGCTTTGAACTAGGGAGTTGTTTGGGCATACAGTACTGTATAGAGGATGTACATTTGCATCTCACTATGTTGCATGTCAGCAACAGGGGCAATCTGGTGAACCAAGCATGATGTGCATGACTTCTTTACAGGAATTAATCATAATGTTCAACATTATAACAGTTCAATTCTTCAGAACACATTAAGAGATGTACTTTTAGAGTCTATGCCAATTGCATTCCTGGCTGTGCAACGGTAGATGCCAGCATCTTTTTGTGTCGGGTTTTGGATGATAAGTGAACCTTGAGGATGGAGATACTTGTTTCCGAAAAGGCGTGGCTGTGCACTTACAGCCAAGCGAGTTTTATCAGGAGTTTCCCATGCTATCTCCACTCTAGGGGTCCCGTTTGCTACACAGTTTAGCTGAATAGCAACTCCACGCTTAGCATAAGTCACAGAGGGAGGGGCATTAGTAATTTGAGGAGGGTACGCAATGACAATTACAGATACAGCATGCAGGGAGCTGCCAAATTCATTCGCAGCTCTGCAAACATAGGATCCCCGATCATAGACAGCTGCTTGTTGCACCACAAGTGTCCCATTGTGCATTACAGAATATCGCCCAGCTCTTTGAGGCTTGTTGAGGACAACGCCACTGGGGATTGTCCATGTTAGTCTGAGTGGGTCACCACTTGTTAGACAGTGGAGCAGAAGTGTATCACCATTCTTGACACTGACAGGAGAATTGTATCTGGTATTGATCTCTGGCTTTCTTCCTGGGGACAATACAAATTTATGTTCCACAACCCCTTCAGAAAAATGCCCCTGACAGCGGTACATGCCACTTTCACTAACAGAGGGGTTATTGATGATTAAAGAGCCATCAGACCGGTGGAACATTTTTGAAAATCTAGCACCACTGAGCAAGGGTGTGCCATTGGGTAAGACCCAAGTAACATGAGGTAGTGTTAAGTTCTCAAAGGCGCAATTCAAAGTCATGGTTTTCCCCACAGTCAGTGACAAGTTATCCGTTTTGAAACCTCGACTTTGTGGCGTCTTGACAAGCTCTTTCACATCCAAGTTAACCAACAGCCTGACCTCCCCTCCTTCATTACGCGCAATACAAACCAGCTGTCCTGAGTCTGTCCGCTTAGGTGAACGGATTTCCAAGGTACCATTCACGTGAACTGTCATTCTGTTGCTATAGTATGGTGCAGGGAGAATCACATTTCCTGGTAGAACCCACATAATCCAAGGAGTAGGGGCTCCCTTTGCCACACAGTCCACCAGCTTCCGCTGATCCTGGACTGTGTTGACCTTGATAGCACTGGTAGTTCCATTCAAGCCATTGATCACTGGAGGTATTATAAGCACCTCGAGCCTGATGACTTTGTGGTCTTGTCCCGCACTGTTCTTGGCTATGCAGGTATAGTTACCACCATCAAAACGATGTACATTTTGAACAACCAATGTTCCATCATCCAAGAACTGATATTTGTCTAATGCAGGGGAGATCACACTATTAGTAGGGGATATCCATGTGGTGACTGGCGTTGGTTTCCCTTTAGCATTACATCTCAGTGTTACAGCCTCGCCGTAGAAAACCCTGATGATTTTCTGATCTTCATTTTGAATTTTTGGTGGAGAAGTTTCAGCCTTAAGCTTGACTCTTACCTTCATCTCATCTTTGCCAAGTTGGTTTACGGCATAGCAGGTGTAGTCACCTTCTTCTGGCATGCCGACATCATTGAAGTACAAAGTCCCATTGTCAAACACCACATACCTACAGCATATTTAATTTAACAAAGTGGGGGGAAAGAAAGAAAACAGACTGTTACACTGGGAATATTAAAGCTTTTTA
This sequence comes from Microctenopoma steveboyesi, assembly GCA_032359275.1. Lineage (NCBI taxonomy): Eukaryota > Metazoa > Chordata > Actinopteri > Anabantiformes > Anabantidae > Microctenopoma > Microctenopoma steveboyesi. Next base: position 9,815,585 of record JAUMHF010000012.1, on the reverse strand, counting down.
ACATTACTGTAATTGCATTAATAGAATGAAAAAACATTTTATTTAAAATTTCAATTTATGTATAATAATGCTGGTATGTAATATACACAACAAATATATTAATATATTGACAACAAATATAATATATTGTCAGAAAAATAGAGTTTGGTTGCTTAACATTAATAGACATTTGTCTATTAATGTAAACATTTGTCCCATGTTTCATAGGAAACGCAATAAACGCAGCTGAAATATGAAGTTTTTGTATTGTAGCATGTCAAAATCTTTTTTCACAGTCATTTTCTGTGAAAAGTCATTCATTTTAAGCTGCTGTGCTGCCACTGAAGCAGAACACCACCTTCATGGCCCAATTTTAATTTGATGAGTTAATGGTATATGTTCATTTCTATTACAATGAGGACATCTCAGTGTTTTTGAGACAGATTAGATGTATTTTTATGGTGTGCTCTTCCTTTTAGATATATACCATAGAGGTTGTATGTCTAAGTAAAAGTTGATCTGATTTGTCCAAGCATCCAATTTTTAACTGCTGTTCATTCATAATAGCAGTAGTGAATTAATCTAAATCCAATATAAAAGAAACAAATCTAATCTATCTAAGAACAATAAGATACAAGAAATCTGTGGTTATGATGGCTGGAGTCTTAAGGGCCCCGGGATGTTACAAATGGTTGGATAACTGTGAAGCTTTCAGTCATCGAGGTCAGGGATATCCCCAAAAAATCTGTGGCAACTAGTACTTGATCACCTGTGGGTTGTTGCTCCCCCTGGCTTTCATGTACAGGTCCTTCTAAAAAAATTTGCATATTGTGATAAAGTTCATTATTTTCTGTAATTTATTGATAAACATTAGACT
>JAUMHF010000012.1:9798614-9814629 GCA_032359275.1 Microctenopoma steveboyesi | reverse complement strand
ATGTTTATCAGTAAATTACAGAAAATAATGAACTTTATCACAATATGCTAATTTTTTGAGAAGGACCTGTATGTCATTGTGACCACCTAAGCTATGGCGTGAGAAACTGTGAAACTGCAGTTGAAAGAACTGCATTACCTGGGTACTGTACCCAGGCAGTTTCACAGTCAGTCCAGCTGCCACTGAAAAACCTTTTTGGGGATACATGGCTGGATATTTTTATAGACATTTTTTGCAACACGGCTTTTACTACAGTGGTGTTTTTAATAAGCTATAGTAAGTTATAAGCATTGTATAATTCGTATTCTTTAAATAATAGATTTTTTTTCGTCTCCACTGTCGCCTCAGTGCTTGCTCAAGTGGGACTGTTGGGTTTGCTACAATATTCTGTATATATTTATATGGTCCTAAACCTTACACTGTAAAGTGCCTTGAGATGACATTGTCAATTGGTGCTATATAAATAAAGCTGAATTGAACTGGATTTTAAACTTCTTTAAGATCAATTAGTCAGTAACAAATAGCTCATACCTTCGTGTGCATCCTCCTCTGACACAGTTTCTCTGTTTGACCAGGTTGACTATAGTGCCATCCGGCAATGCCCAACTAATCTCAGGGTTAGGAAGTCCAGATGCCATGCAATCCATCTTCAAGTCTCCTCCATAAATCACTTCCTGACTGGGTTGCTGCTGTTTCTGTTCGATTTTGGCTGGCCGAGTCAGCACATTGACACGAAGCAGGACATAGTCATCACCTATCTTGTTACGCGCCACACACAGGTAGTCCCCACTGTCCTTCTCAGTCACAAGGTGAATAGTTAAAGTGCCGTTGGGGTAAACTTTGATCCTAGGGTCAAAACTGCAAAGAGGAATAATAGCACACAGAGGACATAAAATGAGTGCATTTATAGAAATATCTATTTGTGTATATATAAATGTTATAATTCAATTTTACCTGTACTGAACATCCACTAGCTTTTTAGATGGGGTCCTCCAGATGATCCGAGGATCTGGCTGTCCTAATGCCACACAGTTGAGCAACAGCTTACTCCCATAGGTCACATCTGTTTTCTGGACAGATGTTAAGGTTATCCGAGCCTTGGAAGGGGATGGATTCATCTTTATGTTCAAGTTCACAGTTCTCCTGCTGGATGTCACTGCATTACTGACAAAGCAATCATATCTCCCAGCATTACCTCGGCCTAGTCCTCTTATGTAGAGGGTCCCATTAGGAAAGACAATAAAATTTCGTCCAGTGGCAAACTGGGAAGCAGAGAGCTGTGTGCCATCAGGCATGATCCAGCGGATTACCAGTTGAGGGGTACCCGTGGCAGTACAGTGAATGTAGGCATTGCTTGTCTCTGGAAGGGTTATGTCCTCAAATTGAGACTGCTGAATCACAGGTGGCAGAGCAGAGACATCAAGGTAGACTGACACTGTGTCGGCTCCATCGACGCTGCTGCCCATGCACTTATAAATCCCTCTGTCTGCAAAAGAGGCCTGGCTGATCTGCAGGGTTCCGTTAGTCAAGACAGCTACACGACGAAGAGAGGACACACCAGCTGTCATGTGGACACGGTTAGGGAGCACCCATATGACTCGAGGAAGAGGGTGCCCTTCCACTTTACACTCCAAATCCACTTTTTCACCTAGATGCACTGTGACGTGTCTGTTCTGAGATTGGAGCACCACAAGGTTGACTTCCATCTTGTCTGTACCAAACTGGTTCTGGACCATGCACAGGTACCGACCCCCATCCATATGCTGTGTGTTCCTGATGATTAATGTACCATTCGGATGTACTTCAAACCTCTGGACTCTTGTGTTCTGAGCAATACTTGCCCCTGCATAGGCAAACAATATAAAATATTGAAATACAGATTTATCAAACTACAGATGATTAAAATTTCAATCAGAATACTTCAGGTGAAATAAATGTAGCATTTACAGCGGTTTAGGCTGATTTAAATCATTCAATTAAGAGAAGAAAGTTTGACTGCCAGAGACACTGGTCATAAAAACGTTGTCAAAGTCACATTTAAAACCTAGGATGAGGTAAACTAATGTTTATGTGTGAATAGTCATAATATTTTGGCTTTTGGTGAATATAAGTCCTAAAATATTTATTTTGTTTGTATGTCTTATTGTTATTTCATACAAGTCTAAAGTTGTTTTCTTTTATTAAGGAAATAGTGTAGAAGGAATAAAACTCAAAGTTGTAACACTCACTTTGTGAAAGACATACTGGCGGTCTTGAGGATTATGAAAATTAATAAATGAATTAGCTGAGTACACAAATGAAAGGTTTTTGGGTTGTCACACTCTTTCATTCACTTGGTTGCCATATAGGAATACTACAATATGCTTTACTGTATAGAAAAACTTATCTGATTTCACCAAACCTATTTAAATTTAGTCATTACAAATTGCTTTATCTAATATTAGATGGTCAGATAATAAATGTTACACTAACATGCAGCTAACCAATATATAGTGTGTGTGTTGTGTTTCGTACTGCGTGATTTTGTCTGAGCATATATTCCACATAATAATATCAAACAACACAACTAATACTGCATAAAAATTTGAGTTATGAAATTGAGTCATACATACCACTAGTAATTTGAGTCCATGACAGAAAGGGCATTGGTTGGCCTTCAGCTTCACATGGAAGCTGAGCGTCTGTTTCAGCGTTCACTGTGAAATTCTGGATTTGGTTCTTATGTATCCTTGGCTTCCCTCTTGGAATAGATCCTTGTCCAGGTAGCTGGTGAAGTCTGGACACAATCTGCGTGGATGCTGGCAGTTCCTCCCTAAACAGGTTAGTTTGGATTGCAGTAACTGTTGGAGTAAGAGTGGCTGTCTGCACACTGTTCAGTGTTGAGGCTTGGTAAGTGGGGGTGTAGTCAAGTGACTGGGTTGCAGGATGGTAGTCAGATGTCCTTGTGGGTTCTGTTGTGATCACGGGAGGCTCCTGTGTAGTGACCTTTACCGAAGAGACCATTCTGGCTCCTGTTGAAGATGGTTTCATTGTTGTGACATATAATGCCTTTCTAAATGGCGCCATGCTATCAGGCCTTGATGAGGTAGAAAAGGGAGACACTGTTGTGGGGTTTCCTGTAGTAAGAGGATTAATATTAACTACTGCGTTTTCAATTTCTTGCAGATGCCACTCTACCTCTGAGTTAATACTTTTGCTTTTATTGGTATTAGAACTGTTGGGCAATGACAGTTGTTCTGACTGCAGATCACTCTCTAAAAGGATGCTCGGTGTTGTAATGAAGCTGCCTGAAATGTATTCATACTTCAAAAGTATTGTTCCATCCTTGTTTGGTGCATGTTCAAACTCTTCAAACTTCTCTACATCTGTTTGCACTTTTGTTGCACTGTAAAAACTTACAGATGAATTGTCAGACTGTGGCACAGGTACAAGGCCTCCTGTAACTCTCATTCTTTGTGTCTCCTCTGAGGGTTTAACAAGCGGAGGAGGTCTGCCTGTAAACCTTTGCTCTGTGGTTGGTGTGAACATATCCAGCTGCTCTGGAAGGGACGCACTCTCTGAGATTCTAGAGGTTGTTTGAGAACTTGTCTTAGCATGACCCACTCCTGGAAAGGCTGTTGGAAATGATGGTGCAGCTAATGTGCTTTCGAATAGTGGTTTGGCCGAGGGTCGAAGGCTGCCTGGAGGAAAATTTGGTAGTGAGGTGGATTTGGTGACCACCTTGCTGTCATGCCTGGAGACTGTGCTTTCTTTATGACTCAGCGTGTTTGATGATGCTACTTGGCTGCCCGTAAATGGAACAGCATTATTGATGTTGGCTGTAACTTCTATTTTGAGCTGTGTGGAGGCAGTGGCCTTCACTTTTGTTAACAGAGTATTTGCAGGTGTGGTTTTATTAAGCTTTTGTTTCCTTTTGTTTGGCCTGTTCCTCCGACCCCCATTCCTTCTCCTGGGCACAGACTGTTGGATGCGTGAGGGTGATTGTCCACCAGATCCTTTCCATGTAGTAGTGGGTGCATATGCGGTTGTTGTAAATGCTGTTGTGAGCATTGCTTCAGACTGCAAATCATTAAATGTGTCCTTTGGCCGACTATGTGACTGTGACGTTGTTGTGATCTCACTAACATATTTTCCATTTTCTTCTTGGCCTTTCTCTGATTCATTTTGGTTGACTGAAGGGATAGGTTGACTTCCTCTTGACTTCTGCTTATTTGAGGTGATGAGAACATTTAGTTTATTCTTTTTCTTTTTCCTTTTTGTTGATTTGGACGAATCATCTGTTTTGACTTCACCAATAACGGTATATGTGCTGTGATTCTCTTGTAGAGAAAATATATTGCTGCTGCTTGTGTCAGTCTGCCAGAAAGTTACAGCATGTAAGGGAACAGATGTGGTCTGTGGGAGGAAAAAAACACTGTCTGAAGTTCTGTGCTGGTCCACGTTTGTGCCCTGGCTTGTGTATGCAGCCTGCGTTGTGTGAGTCTCTACTTTAGTATGTATGATTTGTTTGTATTGACTGTTTTTTGTCATATCGCCTATATTATGTGTAGTGTAGCTATTTGAAGTCACATTTGTTCCTTGGTCTTGGGTACTGAGTGGATATTGAGTAGATGGTTTATGTGACACTGGAGTGTGTTGTGTTATAAAGTAACCCTGGCCTACTTTCTCTAGCACAGTCACGTCATCTGATGATCCTTCAATAGATTCTTGTGACTGTGTTATTTGGTCTGTTAAGCTCCTCTTTGTTGTGTATGAAACTGGGAAGGGTGTCACTGTATTATGAGCATTTCTGTCCCTAATTTTAGCTAAAATATCAGCCCATTTCTCTGGGTCTATCTTATTCCTTGACATATTAACTCGTCTTCTGTTCTCAACTACATTCTTGTTCTTGTCGTCAACATGTGATCCTGTTGGTTTTCGAACTAATGACGGCCTTCGCCACATATTCCTCCCTGTTGGATGGATGCCCCTCCTTCCTGGAGGCACACCTCCCAGGATTCTCCTTTTCCAAGGATCCAAGCGGTTAACCGAAGACCCCTCCTGAGCTGCCTCATTGTGCCCTGATGCCTCCTCTATATCCTGTGTACGGACTTTAATCTGTGTGTTTACCCCTGAGGCTGACTGAGGTCCCACAAACTTCCGCAAAGGCCTTGTCACCCCTAAGTGTCTGGCAACAGTGATTTCTGTAGCAAGTGTATCCGCACCATGTTGATTGATGGCAATGCATTTATAATAACCACTGTCTAACACATGAGCCTCTGGGATATGTAAAGTGCCATTGGAATAAACCACAGCTCGAGAGGAGTTGGCATGGAAACTAATTATTTTGCTGACTGGTAGAATCCAGTTAATTTCAACATCAGGGGAGCCAGTCGCCACGCAAGGCAGGTAAACAGGATTTCCTGAAAATGTCTTAATATGTGTAGTTGAGTCATTGTCCCCTGTGGGAGGACTAGATGATTCCTGCACTGTTAATTGAAATGGTAGGACAGCAAGGTCTCCATGAACCTTGGCAATGCAGTAGTATGTACCCGTGTCTATGTGGCTGACTGATTTAATGATCAACTGTCCATCATCGGACAAAGACACCCTGTTGTCTGGACTGATGTATGGCGCCTTTACTTTGGAACCATCTGGCACCATCCAGTAAATAACTGGTTGACCAGAACTATGCACGTTACAGTTCATTTGACCTGGGCTTTCCAACATAGCAGTCAGCACTTTATGAGTGGTGTTCGCTGACTTAATCATGACCCATGCTCTTTTCTGTCTCCGCACCAGCTTAGCATCTGCTGTCTCTGTGAAATCCATGCTCAGGAATAATTTTACCATTGTGGCAGAAGACTGAAGTCTGTTCAGCTGAAGGTCTGCAGATGTCTGCATCAGCCATGCTGGCTGGGCCATTATGTTGGCTTTAACACCTGTGTAATACAGGGCATCCTTCTCAGTGTCCTGTTTGTATACAGATGTTGGATGAGGTTCTTTGCTGAGCATATTGCCCCTTTTCAAGTGGGCTGGCACATTGCTGTAATATGCAATTAGTTTCCACAGTTGCTCATATTTGTTTCTATCAACAGGGCAACTAAGATCCACTGACAAAGTTATGTTGGAAGCCAACTGGAATTGGCTGATTTGTTCCCAGCTGATCTTGGTAATCTCCCTTCTTTCGCCAATACTACACTCCAAATTCACCTGATTCCCATGTTCATCAGAAAGACCCATGGATATGTTTCCAAGTGGTTCTCGGAAGTCCTCTGTGGTCATGACCTCACTTTCAATATCCTCTTGTTTATAAGTCCCACGAGAAGAGGTGATGACAGGACTGCTGCAAATCAGGTTCTCGACAGCCTGAAGCTCTTTCTTCTGTATGTGCCTGGGGCTGGAACACATTGGACACAACTGGCCAGCGGGGAGGGTCCTGTCCTTTTTACACTTCAGAACCCCTAAAATGACAACAATATTGTCAAATAACTGCCACATTACAACAAAAGTAATCACAAAGTAAAATGTTTAAGGCCTTACTGAAGATAACTATATATAGAATTACACAGTTAGTGTTAGTAGAGTCCTTAGCTGTTAATGGAATCACACAGCTTAGAGGCCTACCTGCGGAAATGCACAGAGAAACAGAAAGAATGAGAGAGACAGAAAGAATGAAGAAACAACTACAAGGGAGAGAAAACACAAAGTTAATTCCAGGCAAAGGTGACAAATGAGTGAGACAGCAGAGAGTATAGGAGAGAAGAGGGAAAGACCTCAGCGTGTCACATGAGGTCCCCCTGCGGGCTAAGTATACAATAGCATAACTAAGAGATGGATCAGAGTCACTTGAGCCAACTCTAACACAGTTTTTATAAAAACGGACGGTTTAAGTCTAGAGATAAACGTAGAGATCTAAATATGATTAGATAGGATAAGTGAAAATAGAAAAAGCATAAACTAGACTATAAAAGACTTCAGCAACATGAACAACACAGACATACGCCAAGATCCTCCAAGGCTCGCTACTTTTTCACACGTGAAGAAGAAATAAAGCAAATGAAGTTGCTGTGCAGAGATGTCTAACCTGGTGAAGTTTTATCCCAGTCATGTAGCCACCTCATGTTGCAGTCACAGATCCATGGGTTCCCATGGAGATACAGATTCTCCAGCTGAGGCATGGTAGTCACCAGTCGCGAGGGCAGTGATGACAGTTCATTATCTGACAGGTAGAGGTGCCTTAGAGTTGAGATGTGGAAGTGGCCCATTACAGTGAAGGTGGTGAAGGTGGCTGGGTGCAGTTGCTGAAGCCGATTGCCTTCCAGTTGCAGCAATCGCAAGGAGGTGAGACCCTGGAAGGCATCTGGATGGATAAACTCTAGTTGATTATGGTCCACGTGTAACCTGGCCAAAGACCACAGACCTAGAAAGGTGTGTGTTTTGATCTCCTTCAGTTTGTTGTAGCTAATCTTCAACAACTAAACCAATGAGACACAAGGAGAGAGAAAGTTATCAATATTAATCCTGACATCAGCTCCCAGCTGACAATCATCAAAGTGCAGCTGGGAGCCTAGCTAGCCTACCAACACCTTTGAACCCTGAATGTACTTAATGTAGGCTAACTGTGAAATCTAAAATTGGTGGAGGGGTTACAATTATGTGTTGCTTTATTTGTTGTCACGTTCTCCTCTGAAAAGTTAAGCTTTATTTACTTACCATAGGTTGTGAGCCTATGGTCACAACATAATTACAGTCAAATAAGTGGCTAGACATTGCACAGATAAAGAGATTATGGGGTGTCTGAACAACATCAATACTGTGGGGCATTGTGTTGTTCATTACACACATAATTAACCCTGGTGTTCAATCAACATTCATTCGTGTACATTTAATAGTGTGTTTAACAGCTTACCTGGAGTGACACGAGGTCCCTGAACACTCCATCTGGTAGATTGTGGATGTCATTCCCATGGACCATCAGCAACTCCAGCTTCCTCAGTCCAGCCAGTGATTTGTCTGTGATCGTATTAATGCTGTTGAACCTTAAACAACAAGTATAAACAAAAACTAAATCAACAAATTCATGTGACTTAATATAGGTGGGATATTTACTCAGCTTATCTTCCTTCTCTAAATGAAATGACTTAAGTATAGAAAGAACATGCATCAATGTCTGACCCCAAGTTAAGGCGTTCCACATTTTTAGATACAGCACTGGGTATGCTGAAGAGCGAGCGGAAGGTGCAGTGAAGCTCAGTGGGCTGGGGGCAGGTGCAGGGCCGGGGGCAGGAGACAGAGTAAACAGTGGGCATCAGCAGCAGCACCAGTAGGGTCTGGAAGAGGCGCATGGTAGGAAAGTCCATCTTCATTTACTAGAGGAGTACTGACTGCAGCTGCTGGTGCAAGAATGACAACAACACTAACAACGTCAGCAACACTATTGTTATTCTTGTTACCTATCATTTTAAGTAACCACAGTCATAGAGAAACTAAAAACATCCCCGATTAAAAAAAGCTCATTTGCGGCAGCGACGACCCAAGCGTTGTGGGTGGTTCCATCACCACATGCTCGTAAATAACGCCCCGTGCGCTGCAGCGTGTATTCAGCTCAACATCTTTATGAATATGTTATAATATTCGGTTTCTTACCTCAAATCATTAACAGTGTTCCTCTATGGAGATGGTCATATTCCATTTCAACTCGGATAACGTCCATTAAACGCCGAGCGGAGGTAAAAAAAAATTAAAGTAAGACTTTTAACGCAAAGGAAACAAAAACAAAATACGCACAGAATAGTGAATGGGCATAGATTTCTATGTTCTACTATAATATATTAGCAGAAAACGTATGGTTCTAACTGCGCAATGCCAGTGCACGCTGCACGAACCTCCAAGAAAGTACTGAAGGAGTCTCTCCAGCCCGAATAGTCCAGGCGCTACAGGAGGAGCCAAGTTCTACGTGAAGTGGCGGAGCGGAGTTTCAGCGTGACTCTGACAGGGCGTGCGACGTGAATATCACACTGTATCACAGGCAAGCTGCTGAGATGGTTAACCTCAAAGTCAACAAAAGCTGGGTGGGAAACTCTGGAGGAAATTTCAAAGATTTGCAAGTGACAAATGTGGCACTAAATACTAATGCTTACAGAAGTAGAATTACAGGATCAGTTGATGTCATACAATCTACGTTTGTAACTTCAGTCACATAATAACAGTGAGCATCATGGGAAACCCACACACACAGTGGCTGCAGTGGGATTGTGATCTCATGTGCAAAATATGTAATGCAGGTTGTACTTCAGTTACTGTGGATGCTCAATATATTTATCATATTATGTGGTCTCCAGGTTTTTTTCTAAACTGCTTGATCCTTGGTGCCTTAAGCCCCTTTTAAACTCCCGGAAACATACACTGAAATGCAATTATTAGTAACTCTTATAATAATAACAAGTAGCTTGTTTGACCATAATTTGGCCATCATAACTTATCACTCATAAAACATGCTATCAGTGCTAGTAACAAGATTGAAAGGGCACACATGGTTAAGTCAATGATTATGTACTGATGTGTGACAGTCTAAAAGGTGTAACTTCTCTCCATATGTGACTTTAAAGAGAAGCCCCACAGTGCCACATGTTAAATGCCCTTTCCTTAACACTGACTCACACATGCACAGCACAGCATGCAGTATAGACACGCACTCAATGGAAAAAGATACAGATACCAACACAAGTCTATGAATCTGGAAGCTGAATATCTGGTATCTGCTTTAAACTCATTCAACCGCTGATTAAATGTGTTTTCTGTCCAACCATGACATCATGTGCTGAAAATTTTGATGCTGAATTTATGCTCCCCACTGTACTTTAAAACATGACTGGTGCTGTTAGCTTTGGCGCCTGAGCATTCCTCCTGTTTCCTGGAAAACTCCATCACCTATGTGTTGCAGTCCAGAAACTGGCGGTTGCTGAGTCCCAGCTTTGTGATGGTATTTGATTTGGGAAAAAGGTGATGCAGCACCTATTACCTCAAAAAAGGTATTCAACTCTCACAAACTTCTTACAAACAGCTTACATCCAAACAGTCAAAATATATTTGGAAGTCATACAAGAGCTGTATGGTTAAATTAATCTATCCCATTCATGTGTGTGAGCCAACAGGAACTTCATGCTGATTTCTAGCAGCAGGAGAAGCCACTTTCTCAGCAGACACACACAGTTAGAATCTAGCTGGTAAACACAGTGGAAAATTTAAGACTTAAGACAAAGATATTTCCCTCAGGATTAGTGGAGACCAAACCAATGAATGAGCTTACTTTGTAACGGCTGTGATCTTTTTCAGGTAAATATTTTACGATCACTATACATCAGTTTTGTAAACAGCTAATTGGTCAGTCAAGTGTAGTGGATCACAGTAATCTGCTTTAAGAACGTTGTCACTCTGTTTGTTGTTTTAGATCCTGATCCTACTTTAGAAAAAACTGTGCAATTCCAGTTATAAATGTTAGCTGTTAAAATGTGTAATATGAAATTACGGGTCTTGTTGACCATTAGGACCCCAGAAGCAGCTAAGGGTTACCGGCAGGCCAAGCATGCAGCAGCATTGGCTGTTGCAGAGGTAAAAACTCGGGTATGGGAAGAGTTTGGGGAAGTCATGAAAAAAGACTTTTAATTGGCACCTAGGAGGTTCTGGCAAACCATCAAGCATCTCAGGGAGAGAAAAGCGGTGCTCCACTAACGCTGTGTACAGTAGGGGTGGTGCCTTGCTGACTTCAACTGTAGATGTCGTTGGAAGGAATACTTCAAGGATCTTCTCAATCCCACCAGCATGTCTTCCTTAGCAGAAGCAGAGCCAGGGAATCTGAGGTGGGCCCGTCCATATCGGGGGCTGAGGTTACTGGGGCCCGTTGGGTGGATGAGGTCTATCCTGGGTTCCTTAAAGCTCTGGATATTGTGGGGCTGTCTCGGTTGACATGTCCCTGCAACATCGCATGGACATCGGGGGTAGCTTTACTTTACTTTACTTTACTTTACTTTGCTTGGCAGACGCTTTTATCCAAGCGACTTACAGGGAGCTAGTGTTGGGTGTCTGGCTCAGAGACACACCTGGTAGGTGATAGATTAGGAGTCAGACGGGGTTCGAACCCACAACCTTCTGCATCCCAGTCTGAAGCTTAACCCATTGAGCCTACCTAGGTTGGCAGACCAGGGTGGTGGTTTCCCTTTTCAAGAAGGGGGACTGGAGGATGTGCTCCAACTACTGGCTTTCGATTTACCAGTCGATCTACGTTCCTACCCTCACCTATGGCTACGAGCTCTGGGTAGTGACCGAAAGAGCAAGATCGCGGATAAAAGCTGCTAAAATGAGTTTCCTTTGCAGGGGGGCTGGACTCTTCCTTAGAGATAGGGTGAGAAGTTTGGTCATCCGGGAGAGACTCAGAGTAGAGTTGCTGCTCCTGGGCGTGGAGAGGAGTCAGTTGAGGTGGTTTGGGCATCTGGTCAGGATGCCCCCTGGACGCCTCCCTCGGGAGGTGTTACAGGCATGCCCCACTGGGAGAAGGCCCCGTGGCAGACCCAGGACACGCTGGAGGGATTACATCTCCCGGCTGGCTTGGGAATGCCTTGAAGTTCCAACAGAGGAGCTGGAGGAGGTGGCTGGGGAGAGGGAGGTCTGGGCTTCCCTGCTTAGGCTGCTGCCCCCGCGACCTGATCCCGGATAATTGGCAGATAATAGATAGATGGAATACATACACAACAAGCAAAATTAGAGAGTTTGTAGAATGTACATTGATCAAAGTTACACTTTACTTTCTCAATACTGTATTCTGTTTAACAAATCCCTATCATTCCTGGCATAATATTATTATAGATTATTAGATACTTTACATTTTTGTATTTTATTTTGTCATTTTGCTGCTTATATATCATCATATATACAATTCTTACATATTTTGTATTATTCGCTACATTTTATTAACTTATTATTTTTAACTTTGATGTCAGTTTTACTTTTCAGCAGGAAATGAAATAACAGAAAATGCCATTGAGGGTTAGGTCTAACCTTTACCCTGTCAGGTTGTCATTCACACAACAGACTCTAAAGGGGGGAGGACTCTTGAGAAGGATGGTTTAGGGGACGTTCACCACAAAATTTAAACTACCTCTGGCATTTCACTGAATAGCAAAGAGAACACAACATACAAAATCTGCCACAGTAGTGGCAGTAGTGTAGTAGTAGCTCAGGAGGTAGAGCAGTCGCCTGCCAAGTGTCCTTGGGCAAGACACGATACCCCAGTTTGCCCCCGGTGTGTCAGGTCAGCTGCATAGCAGCCCTGCCATAGGTGTGTGTGTGTGTGTGTGTGTGTGTGTGTGAATGAAAAGCAGTGTAAAGTGCTTTGAGTCCCACTCTAGGTAGAAAAGCACTATATAAGTGCAGAACATTTACCATTTACTTACTTAAAGTTATTCAGTTTCTATGTGACTTAATTAGAGTTTTTTTAATCAAAAACAGATTACTTATGCAGAGTTCTCTATGTTTAATTTTTAAAACTAAGGGATTCCTTCCATGAGACTTGGTCTGTGATGAGAGGTTCATGGACCACAGGCATCTAGTTCAATTGGTAAAAGTGCTGACACCCCGTAACTGAAATCCTGAGAAAAACAGTGCAGCAGTGAAATTGTGCCTGCAGTCAATGTCAGCCGAGGGGGACAAGAAAAAGAACCACCACAGAGACAAGATCTTCCAACTGTATGTTGTGCACACAACATACAGTTCAATAAATATCTTCTCAGGTAATCAGTTTAACCTTCAGTTTATAAAGAATACATTGTAAAATATCACAATTTTCACATTCGGGGCGGCATGATAGCTCAGTGGGTAGAGCAGTCCTCTTCAAACCTAAGGGTGGAGAACTAAATTCCCAGTCCCACCAGGTTACATGTCGAGGTGTCCTTGGACAAGACACTGATAAACCCGAAGTAGTGCAAACATGGGTCTAGCAGCTGTCTAAACATCCCAAGGGGATCAATAAAGTATTCATTATTATTATTATTATTAGGACTAAAATAAAATACAAATAAAAGTTTTTCTTCTTGCAATAAGAATATATCTGTAATGTAACATATCACTAGCCATTCTGTTGCCCTCAGCATCTTTTAGCTTCACTCTCACTAACCTTGGTATTGAGTAATTTACATGTTTGCTCTGTGCCTGTGTGAAATGATTTGTCTGCTTGCATATTTGCAACATCAACTATTTAGCAATGAATTACAACACAACATCACTCAGTAATGTAGTGGGTCAGCAGGGAAAAATGTAATGCTCCCAGAACACAGCAAGCATCACAGCCTGCGGCATGTAATGATTCTCTAAATGAATAATTTGGTTCAGACCTTTGATCTAGTTGTTTTGGAGTTGGGGCTTTCAAAACACAGACAACTTTTTAGTCCCTAAATTCCTCATTACGTAGAATACCTACCCTGTTGACAGACAGCTGAAGTCCATGAGCAGCGTCACACAAAGTGGTAGGTCCTCTTACAACAAGAGATATTGCATTTTGTGGAGCTTGTATTTCACTTCACAAAACGATTTTTAGTGTGCAGGAGACGCCACAGTTGGTTTGTTTCTTTTTTCAGATATGAATATTCTTTCAACAACATGTCCTCAAACTAAAAAATCATTTAGGGCATTTGTGCTGTCTAGCGCCGTGACACATTGTGCTTGTGGTGTCTAACCTTTGTCGTCATAAAGGCACAAAAAGAATTGAGTAGTTGTAAGCATCAAGCAACCTAGTTTAACGAATTGTTATTAATTATCATAGTTTGGCTAAAAATAGGCACTTCCTTAAAGTTGCACCCTTTTATCACCATGGAAACAATAATGTGGAACATTTTAGATCATGAACGATGAATAGCTGTGTATGTGACAGTTTTTAGTGTTTATAATGAAACAGCAACAAATAAGATTGTAAAGATTATATAGTAGATTGTATGGTTCAGCATATCATCTGTCAATAACCTGTGGATGAGTAGACTCACTTCTGAGTTTTAGAGATAGCCAGTGTGTAAATAGGTTAGTGATCGAGTATTCTTGATTTTACACACCTGGTAAATGTCTCTCAGTCACACATATGGCTTTCATATGTTCTCAGGCCGACTTTCTGCAATCTAATGACGAGTTGCTTGGAAAAATGCTCACACCGCCTGGACCAGAGACCACTTGGATGCAGTTCTGATATTATGTAAACACCAAGGGAAGACTCATGCCTGGAAAGTTAGAAGGTGAAATCCTCAACACTGCAGATATAGCCCAGGCTGCAGAGTTTGAGGCAGAAGAAGGTAAAAGGATTAGTGCTGAGTATTTACAGAGAGAGAGGCAATGCAAGGTGAAGCAGGATCCCTCGAGATTTATTCACACACCCACACTATTTGAGCCTCTGACACCCAAGACAGGGACTGAATAAATGCACAGTGACACTGCTTGATTCAAAATAATAATATTGAAGAAGAAGGTCATTCAATTCAACTTTATTTATATAGCGCCAATTCACAACATAAGTAATCTCAAGGCACTTTACAGTGTAAGGTTTAAGACCTTACACATTATATAAATATATACAGAAAAACCCAACAGACTCCAAGATTCCTCACAGTAGTACTTGAGGCTAGTCATCTAGTGTAGCAATCCGACTAGATACTGTGTCTCTGAGATTTAAGTTTTTAAGACTTAAGATTTTTAGTGGATGGATAAATGGATGGATAAATATAATTGTGTATCCTTACGTTTCCTTATAATGTTGCCTAAAGGAGTCATATACAGGTCCTTCTCAAAAAATTAGCATATTGTGATAAAGTTCATTATTTTCTGTAATGTACTGACATCATATATTTTGGATTCATTACACACAACTGAAGTAGTTCAGGGCCTTTCATTGTTTTAATATTGATGATTACAGCTCATGAAAACCCAAAATTCCTATTTCAAAAAATTAGCATATCATGAAAAGGTTCGAGCTATTAACCTAGTCATCTGATTCAACTAATTGACTCCAAACACCTGCAAAAGATTCCTGAGGCTGTTAAAAACTCCCAGGCTGGTTCATTACTCAAAACCTCAATCATGGGTAAGACTGCCAACCTGACTGCTGTCCAGAAGGCTATCATTGACACCCTCAAGCAAGGGTAAGGCACAGAAAGACATTTCTAAACGAATAGGCTGTTCCCAGAGTGCTGTATTAAGGCACTTCAGTGGGAAGTCTGTGGGAAGGAAAAAGTGTGGCAGAAAACGCTGCACAACAAGAAGGGGTGACCCGGCCCTGAGGAAGATTGTGGAGAAGGACCGATTCCAGACCTTGGGGGACCACCGGAAACAGTGGACTGAGTCTGGAGTAGAAACATCCAGAGCTACCGTGTACAGGCGTGTGCAGGAAATGGGCTACAGGTGCCGCATTCCCCAGGTCAAGCCACTTTTGAACCAGAAACAGAGGCAGAAGCGCCTGACCTGGGATACAGAGAAGCAGCACTGGACTGAGCTCAGTGGTCCAAAATACTTTTTTCGGATGAAAGCTAATTTTGCATGTCATTCAGAGATCAAGGTGCCAGAGTCTGGCGGAAGACTGGGGAGAGGGAAATGCCAAAATGCCTGAAGTCCACTGTCGAGTACCCACAGTAGGTGATGGTCTTGGGTGCCATGTCAGCTGCTGGTGTTGGTCCACCATGTTTTATCATGGGCAGTCTACCTGATAAATAGGAGTTAAACCAGCTTAGTGCTGTTCTTTTAATTCCAACGACATCTTCCAGTATGTGTAATAAAATGTTGTGATCAATAGTGTCGAAAGCCGCACTAAGATCTAACAAAACAAGTACAGAAAAGTCCGCTGTCGGAAGCTAAGAGAAGATCATTGGTCACTTTAACAAGTGCCGTTTCTGTGCTATGATTTACTCTAAATCCTGACTGAAATACCTCAGAGCTCGTTCATACGCAGATGGTCACAGAGCTGCTTCGAAACCACCTTTTCGAGGATTTTAGAAATAAAGGGTAG
>JAUMHF010000012.1:9767851-9785541 GCA_032359275.1 Microctenopoma steveboyesi | reverse complement strand
GCATTTCATGCTCCCCCACTAATAAAGAGAAAAAGAGGAAATCAATAGTGTGGAGCATTTCATGCTCCCCCACTAATTAGCATTTTAAGTTATCATGGGAATGTAAATTGACAAAAAACACACAGTATGAGCTCACACCACAGACTGGGTATTCCTACTACACAGACTATACATCAAAATGATATCTCATATTGTGTCGTGTAGTTGGCTTGTAGAGTTACCGTGGTAACGTAAATTGCCAAAAAAGGACATACAATTTTTGCATAGTGTGGTTACAGCTGTTGACAGCTCATGGTTTAGGCTAGGGCTGCAACTATCAACAAAAACCTCCTTGTACCTTTTGTTTCCCTGCCCAACTTTTATGTTCTTAAAATAATTAGTCTAAAAGCCTTTTATTGCCTTCAAATTAAATACTAATTCATAAAATATATACAATTGTCAATATAATCTTAACAGTAATTTTGTCTGTCTGCATCTTATCCATTCTATTATTACTGAAATTAATTCATTACATTTGCAGTGACCGACCTTCCCTCGTGTTGCATGTGCTGTGCAGTGTAGGCCCACCGCCAATTTTTTCTGTAGAGAGCGTGTGTCCCAGCACAACCCCTGCCTGTGTCCCTTCCATGTGTTGTGGCATGTGCCCCCAACGCCTTGTGTGACACTTTGCCCTTGTGGTGTGAGCACCCCTCCGCAACTCAGGCCAGTTCTCCCACGCAATTTCTCTGGAATTTGCTAAATGTGGTATAATTTGACAAATAAAAAGTATCTGGTACTTAAAACAAATAAAGCAGAACGTTGACACAAGCTGAGCTGCTATCATGCAGTGAAAAAAAACTATAAGTCTGTGGCTGAAAATCTAAAGTATGACAACAGTCATTAGAATTTAGCCTATAGGGAGATGGATTTAAGCCAGAAATCAGATCAGAAAACGTATCTGCACACCTGAACAAATTAAGCCCAATACAATAGAATAAATTCTGGTGATTATTGCCAAGAGTACTAGACAATAACTGCTTCAGGTGATTAACAGCTGAAATACAGAAGCCCACCTGGTGTGTAACTGAAACAAAGCCTCAATTGATGTTAAAGTCAACCTCAACCTTGGCAACAAGGCATAGATGTAATTATTCATGGCAGATGACTGGGAACATTAGAATAAACCCAAGTGCCTTCTAAACGGATCGTCATTGTATTTCGTCTACAGCAGTGATTCCCATTCAAAGATCAATTAGTCGCAGTTCTGCAGTATCCAATGAGTACACAATGAATAGATTTTCCACACTAAGACAACAAAAGCACTACAATTAATAGAATAACTCCTCTCTTCCATGTACACAGGCTACTCTACTGCTCTACGCTCTCATGCATTTTCTCACAGTGCTATTCAGTTGGACTGGATACACATATACTTCACACCCTAATGTGATCATTTGCAGTACTATTGAAATATGGGACCAGTAAGCATATTATGATGTCCCCCAGATGTTTTGACAGATTCTTTTAGTATATAGTTAATTACATAGTTAATTATATAGTTAGTTAATTATAGTTTAATTCTTTCCAGTGGAAGACAGCTCAATTTTTTACCGTCTGTTTTTGGTGGGGAACAGCTCACCTTATTTCATACAGTACAAACTAAGTCGTTAATGGTCAACAGGATGGTAACATATCAACACTGAGTGCTGCATTCCCTCAGCTGCTCTGTTAGGAGAGAGCGCCCTCCAGTGGTTTTTCTTTAAAAAGGTTGTAGTATGCTGTGCACACAGTCTGCTGCGGTACTTACCCAGCCAGCATTTCAAAGATGAGGATGCCCAGAGCCCACCAGTCAACTGCCTGGCCATGACCTTTGCTCTGGATGACTTCAGGGGCCAGGTACTCAGGAGTTCCACAAAGTGTCCAGGTCCTGATTAGACAAACAGACAAGAAAATCACACAAGTCACACATAGTCTCTCCATATAAGTTAAGTTGCCACTACTATTTGACAGGTGATAAGTGATATCCTCTGCTTACTGTTTGTGTACAACTGTACAATCTATACTGTGTAAGAAGAGAAACTCTTGTGGCACAGGGAAGACAACACCCAAAGGTAAAGTTATTTGCCTGTGCCAACCTAACTGTCATCTTTTGTAATACTACTAGGATATGGGAGCTCTGTGAAGAAATGACATTAACGGATCTTAGAGCATCTGCTGCTATTGACAGGATGAAAGCATAATGAGTGCAAATGTCCAAATAGTAACATTTTGGGCAATAAGTGAACGATGCCCTTTGAGAAGTGCAATTAGGAGAAATGTAAGGAAGTAGTAAAATTAAGTAAAGAAGAGTAAAGAAGAAGACTGAATACTAAGGATTATTTAGCCCCTCGTGGATGTCAGCTCACGAGGTTTGTGCACTTTAAATGTTTATTTTATTTGTGATTGTTTAATTAATTGCCGTGTACAAGAACGCATTCTCATACAAAGTTGTTGTTTGTGAACAGTTCTCACGGGTTGTCAAGACCAGAATAAACCCTGTTTTATAACTCTACTTCGTGCTACGTTGATCCTTGAGGGTGCTACACAGGGCATGTGCTGAAATGTGTTAAGGAGTGTATCTGCCAGCGGGTGACACTGTGGCAGCACGTGGAGCTGCTGGCTATAACGTTGCTTCATCATGTCATGAACATGGAAAGTACAAGCGAGCTGGTGGCAATGACGCAGTTCTCTACTAAATGCAAGTAATTCTGATGCCCTCAGTTTATATAAATAGGTCACTTGCATATTAACACTATTTATGAAAGTAATCATTACTCCATAATGTTTACTTTGTAACAGGGGGCAACACAGCTGAAACGCTGCAGAAGTGATGCTACAGTGTCTTCTCGTGTTCACACAGTGCATATTTTCTATTCTGCAACTTGCAGGCCTTGCTCACCATGCCTCGTCTTTAGTCATCCACTCAGACTATTATTAATTATGTGCAATGAACATTATTATTATATATTATAAATATGTTATATTATTTTTCTAATTTAATTTTTCCACAAACTTTATATTTCCACCAGCCTTAAAGTTCACTGTTGTGTTGTGTTTAGTGTTATCGTGGAACACTAGTCCAATTATGTAAGTATGTGCAATGACAATAAAGAGTTATCTTATCATATAACATGTTGCTAAATTAAAGAGATCTTACTTGGTGTCATATACTTCTACTACTATATCCAGAATAGCGCTTCTGAAATATAATGTAAAACTGTCAAAATTAGGATGTACCTGAGAACCTTTAATGGACAAACTTAAAAGACATAAATGAGTGTTTGAAATATTCAAAGACAATGGTGAGTTTAAATTATTCTGTTGCATCCTACTGAGTTTATTACCCATCTCAAAGTCTGTGTCTTTGTACTGTTCACATAATGAATTGTACAAACGGAGAGAATTACACACACTTCCAACATTAACATCTTAAAAGAAACTGCTCTCCATTTTAATTACTGTTTTAAAACATGGGTTTGTTAAAGGCAGTCACCTCAATCAGAGAAATCATGAAAGAGGGTTTCACCGTTTAGACAATATTATAAAAATGTACATTGAGAGTTAAGTATGTCATTATAATCTGAAAGTATGATATTGTTCTGGTCAGAGATATGATGGTGGGTTTATCAGTTTCTCAAACTGATTATTAAATTAATTTTAACTTCATTTATATAGCGCCAACAGTCCCACGCAAGCACTAATCAACAATGGAGAAGAAAAAAAACTCTGCACACCGAGAGTGAAATGCTCTGCTGGGATAGTAATGAGGTCTATGAGGTAAGACTTGTTGGGGCCTCTTCATTTAGGGCTTTATAAGTAAGACGAAGCATTTTAAACTCTATTTTAAATATAACAGGGAGCCAATAGAGGAAAGCTAATGTAGGAGAAATATGAAGTATAGTTGTTTGTTTGGGCGTTTCTTCCTGTCTGAACCCTTCATGACCTCTTTATGACAGTTAGACCTTTTCCAGCCAGGATCCATCTGCAACCCCATATGTCATGTTTGTTAACACATAAAGTCTCTGACTCCTGAAGCTACATGTTTTACCTGTACCATACATTATTAGCTAAATCTACTCTGCATCTGTCCTGGCAAAACCTAATCTTGCCTAGGGCGCCAAAAAGGAGTGTCTGTAACAACTATGACATCATTTTTGTCAGAACTTGTGCAGGGCAGAAGTCGTCCATCAGTGTGTGGGGCTGCAACTAAATGGCAGTAGGTACAACGTCCAAGACCATACAAAAGCCTCTCCTATTGGCTGCTAAAATATAACATTTTTGAAAAGCTTTACAACTTTAAGAAGTTAAAATTAAGATTTAAGATTCCTTAAGATGGCATCTTGAATCAGGACGAATGTGCCGGATGTTAGACAGATTATCATCTTTTAAACTACCTTCAACAACAGATGTAGATTAACTGATTTCTATTGTATGTCCTGTCTAAATTTCCTACCATGCTTATATTCCATTCACTGCAAATTTCATCTGGTTCAGGTTATTTGAGCTCTTTATAAATCACTTTGCAGTGGCGGTTGCCACAATGGATACTGATAATATACCTGTCAGAGAGCTTCTTAGCGAAGCCGAAGTCGGTCAGGCAAATATGTCCTTCGCTGTCTAGTAGGATGTTCTCTGGTTTCAGGTCGCGGTAGACAATATCTTTGGAGTGAAGGTACTCAATGGCGCATACAATTTCAGAGGTATAGAAGAGGCCTGTGGCATTGTTGAAGCGTCCTCGGCTCCGTAGGTAGCTAAACAGTTCACCACCTGGCACGTAGTCCATCAGCATATAAAGGAAGCGCTCATCATGGTGAGTCCAGAACCTAAAAACCACCAGACAGGACACAAATGGAATAATTTCCAACTGGTTCAATCTTTAAGTCTTTAATAAATGACACTAAATTATTTTATCTTCAGCCCACATTTCCCCTGTGTGTCTACTGAAGGGTAGGAGTGTTAAAGTACTGCCTGATGAGTAGAGGAAATCAGATAAAATCAGAGACTGTATCAGTCACAGACTATTTTATCCCCTCAGTGTGGTTTGGAGCAGTGTGCAACATCCATTTCAGCAGGAAGGGCCCTTCAGAGGAATAAAAACAAGAGAGCACTGTCACCGATGAAGATGGAAGAGGCTCCAGTGTTTTCCATATGCGCTGACTGCTGTCCACAAAGACGATTACCAACTATTTCCTACACTGCTACTTTTACTTCTCTATAGCTACAATTACCTTGACCTGCATCAGTTTTATTTCCCAATAAACAGTATATATGGAGAGGCTTAGTAAACACATGTATGGCAGTACAAACATTAAATAGCAGTCAGAGCTATCTATGATACATAATAATAGTTTACTGTAAACAACGCATTATGTGCTAATTTGTACCACCTGAATAACAAAGGAAGTCAACAGCAGTCTCCAACAGGGGTAAAATACATGAATTGATTCAGACCTTTTGTTTTGTGCTTTTGGCTATGGTGTTTTCAGAACACAAAACCTACAATCTGTATTGTCCCTGAATACTTTACAACACATTTGATCTAGAACCTATACCATGCATAATGTAGTTAAATAAAGTTTTCCAATAATTGTGGACAATATAGTAATTTACAATATTCTAAACACATGGGATAATGAGACTGGACGTTGAGTCCTAGCAACTTTCTTGTTTCCTGTAATGAACTTCACCTGGATGACTGAGAATCTTGAGAGACATGGCATAGTGAGACTTTCTTCTATATTTCCTATGAATAACGTAATGTTCATGATTACTATACATTTTATGTTAATAATTTCCGAAGCAACCTGCTGCCCTGTGGAATCTGCTTTTTTGTAAAAATGCAATATGGATACGAGCAAATGCCAATTGTGCATTTATTCCAAGATGCAAATCAATTATTCACACTTAGGAATATGCATCAGAAAGAAAGACGTCAAATAAAATAAAAATTTATAAAACTTTATTGATCCCCTTGGGAAAGTTTGTTGGGGACGGGCTGGCCCCTGTGCGATGAGTTAGGGCAGTGGTTCCCAACCTTTTTCCCAAGGGACCCCTATTTTTCTAGCCCTGCTGGTTTTCCAACTATCTCTGCCCTACAGGCTGCTGATTACCTTGATCAGGTGTGTTCAGCCAATCAGAAGTCACAAATGCATGGATGCTTGGAAAACCAGCAGGGCTGCGGCCCTCGAGGACCAGGAATGCCCACCCCTGCCCTAGGGTCATGCCCTTAGTAGTGCTGTAGTTCTCAAGAGCGGTCTCGAGACCAGTTTTATGAGGTTTCGGTCTTGTCTTGGTCTCAACTCTATTTGGTCTCGGTCTTGTCTTGGTCTCGGACATAGCTGTTTCAGTGGGATGGGGAATAAAAGAGAAAACTGTGCATCTTCACAGAACACTATTATTTCTTACGCGCCTCAATTCAAATACAACCAGTTAGATGCCTGGTTACATAGGAAACATTTTCTTAACGGACACTTCCAGCGCTTTAGTCCACACACTTCATACACACTGTATCAAGTCGGCACAGAAATGTCGGAAAATATCCACAAAGTCGGCAGTATTTAACTTTGCCTTTAAAGAGCACAGGGAGTATATTGCTAAAACGTCCCAGAAAAAGTAGCATTCTGCTTTGTGCCGATTTTGCCAAACCACCTTGACGGAGACTGCTGGGACAATGTCTACATTCACCAGTCACCAGCACCATGAAAGGTTAGATAACTAACTACAAGATCGTTAACTAGCTCTGCATTTCTTGTCATCAAACTGTGAGGAAAAACTCTTAATTCTAAAAATTCTGTGTGCTAGGGAATGTAAAACCATAATGTGAAATAACACTTTTTTAAAAGCAAAACTATTTATAGTGGCGTTATCAGTATTATAGCACATCTCTATCATGAACTCTTACCCTGTTAACACACTTAATAAGGAGCTCTGTGATTGGAGAGCAGTCATCATTGCAGTCCCCATTTTTTTCTCACCTGTGTACTTTTTGTACACAGCATACTGAAATTAGGTGATCACAATAATTTTCACTTCCTGAGTGCGAAATGTTCACAGTTTCCTGGATTTCATTATTAATTTGTGCGCTTATCATATGACCTACAACAAATGTGGCATAAGAGAATGTTCTACAATCAAACCAAAGACAAATAAATATAACTGATTAGTTTGATTATTCTCTGGCCTCCATTTTTTACATTCTGGAGAGATGCAGTAATTACCTTTGAGAACAACAACGTGTTAGGATTTCACATAGACACTGAACTTTGAACCTGACCCTGCTTCCCCCCCAGATGTGTTTGAAGGACTGGGGAGCTAACTCACAGTCGGATGAGGAAGGGGTGGTTGACCTCTGTCAACACCTCCTTCTCATTGTGGACGTGCTGCTCCTGCTTCAGTCGGATCACGTCAGGAATCTTCATCTGCTTCAGGGCATAGAAGCCCCTGCCCTGCTTGTCCTTGACCAGGAAGACTCGACCAAATGTCCCTGTGCCTGAGGCACAGTAGACAAGTGGAGCAGGGCGGAGGGACAAGAAATATGTGAGGGTTAACCACAATAACAAGAACAAAAGCAATGTTTTAATAATTAACACAATAATAATAATAATAATAACGTAATAATAGAGAGAAACAACTAACAAGTCGCATAATGTACATGTATCACACATTTGTCTGTAATTGACCTCTGTTGTCATAATTACCAATATATTATTTATAATTATCATATTCATCTAATTATTTTAATCATGAATTAGGTCAGTGTAACTGTATATTGTAACAGGTGGGTCTCACTCTCAAATTAAATGACTATAGAATGCTGTATATAGCAGAACACAGTTATTTTCTTTCACAGAAACACAGTTCAACTTATTTCCCTAGCACTAGTTCATGAAGGTGGTGTTTCTTTTGTAATGTAGAGTCATAGGAAGGCTCTCCCATTAGGATCTTATGTAATCCCATGATGCATGTGTGACTCAGAGTTTTTGCATGTGATAAGACAAAATGTAGTAACTCCCAGATAGACGAGTTGTTGCCTGAGTGGTGACTACCCCCAGCAGGTGAGCTTTTCTGAACATTGCCTCACCATTAGCCCAGGGTATACACCTCTGACTTAGAGAACACATATATATAGTCATTCTGTGCCAAAACAAATATAACAAAATACAAAAAAAAGTGCACTACTGCCAGCAAAGTAGTTGCTGGTATATTTTTTTAAGTTTGTATTGGTTTATATCTGTATTGGAAATTAAGAGTTGGACCACAGCATATCAGATATCGGTAAAAAGCCAATATCAAACATCCTTAGTTTAAACTATCAAAACTGTACACCAATGCCACAAACTAGCAAAAACATAAGCAATGGCCCTTTTAGGACTTCAAATTTGGAAAAACAACAAATGTTCTGACTGACTCTAAGTCAGCACTTCCATAAGGGTCTTTCAAAGTCTAAAAATAGGGAACATATTCTGACTTTGGTGTTGTGAATGTTTACTTGCTGTGGCAACAGTACAGCTGGCTAAGTTCAAGTATTTAAAATGCAATATAAACTTAAATTTGTTGAATTTTTTTGTTTGTTGAATCCCTCCCTGTATATAGAAGACAAACCTAAGATTATTACACTTGAGCTCAGTATGTCCCTTTTTGTATTCTACAGCATCATACATCAGCAAAAAAATATTTACTACATATACTTTACATAAGATTAAGTAGGAAGCTGGAACTCCGGCACATATTGATAAAGTAATAATATCCTTCTAATGTTTGTTTTGGCTGGTAGTATGTAAATTGTAAAATGACCCATTATATTTATCTAAACTTTGTTTATGTATATACTTGATATTTACAGACATAACAGACAGAGCTTCCGGACGAGATTTAGGATGAGTCATAAGTTGAAAATGTCTATAGTGTGGGATAAAACATCACCCACTGTTAGGTTTTGTTTTGTTTTGTTTTGTTTTGTTTTTTTGCCTAGATGAAAACTCTTCTGGAGAACTTGTCAAATAATTGGGGCCAAGCCACAGCCTTATATGTATATTGTGTGTTCAACACCCAGTCAACCATATTTACCTGTATTATAATCTATTTCATCAGACTGCCCATGCCTGAAGCTTGGATTCACGTTGTCCCATATAGGACACGATTCTGTGTGGAAGTTCCTGTAACTCACCGACTGTGGCAACCGTCTCCAGCTCATCCAGACAGTACATCCGATTGTTAGGGGCCGCTCCACCAGCTGAACTGGTTCCATTACCTTTATTTTCCTTCTGGGAGCTAGGCTCACTGTTCACTCCAACTTTTGCTTTGGAAGACGCCATGTGTTAGGATCGAGGCTAGCTGTCTATCTGGGTTTGTAAATCTCCAACAGGACGCAAACAGAGTTTCCCTCAGACATTTCTGGATGGATACAGTTAAGAGTCCATCTTCTATGTCTACCTGTGGCAGCGCAGGTCGGGCAGCGGTGACAGAGGGTGTGCAAGCTCAGTAAAAGCCGCTGACGTTGACCGTAACTAATTACGTTAACTAACAGACAAGGGAAACTAAAGCTACGGATATGAGTGAGACAAAGAAGTTGAGTGACAGGTGCTCTGGCATGTAGCAGCTAACGAACCATAAGAAGCTAACAGGAGAAGACTGGAGCACTTGAGGTAATAAACACAAGCTCCGGAATAAAAATAACCCATAAAATCCCAGCAACTCCACCCATTCCGTAGCTTTTGTCGCTGAATTTAAGTGCTTTTCTCAAGTATTTTCTCAGCAACAATAAACCTCATCGAGCAGCTACTCCTTCTGTCCACCTCAACCAGGAAGCTACACAGTAGCGAAGTCCGAAACATTTCCGGTCGAGACTTTCAATATAAACGTATTAGTCCACGTGAGAGTGTTTTCTTTGAGAATAAAGGTCTTATGTATAAACGTCGATAAATTAAGCTTTTAAGAAAGTAACCAACTGACCACTTGATTACAAATAAGATTTGTACTAAACGAGACAACGTCCTGTGTTTTATACCTGACTGTACGTACCATAACACATCTGCAAGCCAGTGACAATGAAAAGCTAACCCGGCACCATAACCAATACTACGACGAAGGGCGTGGTGATAAAAATAGATATGACGATTAATCCAGCTGTGGAAAATGAACAAGTAAAAAAAAAGATACATTAAGAAAACTAAATTTGTTTAATGATACATGTCTCTATTCAGCTTTTATTAAATAAGCTTTTATTAATCCAACATTTTTTTTACTTAAATGATTAAACTAAAATAAAAGGTTTTAAAAATACTGCAAACTTTTGTGCTCTACCTCTAAACGGGTCTTTTAAATGACTTATATCTTATTGTTCTTATTGTAAGAACTGTTATGTGTGGTAGGAATCAACATTCTGTCCTGTGAGCTCATCCTGTGTGGTTTTTGGCGATTTAAGGTTATGGTATCTCAACATGCCAACAAATCTTAAAAGTGAATAAGTCATGACTGAGTTGATTGTTTTGATGTATATCATGTCTGATAGAATTTCACAGTCTGTAATGGGAAGCATCTCGTGTATGGTTTATGGCTCTTTATGTTGCCATGGTAAACCAAAATGCCAACAAATCTTAAAAGTGGATAGGTCATGAATGAGCTGATCGTCTTGATGTATAACATGTGGTTGGAATCCACAGTCTGTCCTGTGAGCTCATACTGAATGGTCTCTGGTGATTAACATTGCCATGGTAACTCAAAATGTCATCTATCCACTACGGGGGACATGTCATGACCAAGACAGTCGTTTTGGTGGGACCATAAGAGTGAAGGGAGGAAGGTTGGTTAAAATACTCCTTCAACTGCCATTTTTTAAACAAAAAATGAAAAATTATTTTAAAAGTACGGAATATTTTTTGTATTAGCACACATGCCGGGATCGAGTCGATTTGATGTATATTTTGTGTGGGTTCTCTCCCATTCCAGTTGACAGAAGAATAAGATATAAATCTGTAAAGAGACCAGTTTAGAGGTGGAGAACAATAGGTGCCTCTTTTCATTTTTAATGGCAGACACCAATTAATTTTAGGACAAAAAATGTCGGAGGAGTAATTACATTATCTTTCATCCCTTCATGCTCATACTGTGTCTCTATCCTTTGTCTTAGAAACATAATTCGAAATTTAAACAAGTCCAGACACTTTCAGCTTTTTGTGAAACAGCTTCTTTATATGTTTTTATACCTTTCAAATTAGAGCAATTTAAGTTTTATATGACTGATTAAAATCTGGAAATGTCTCCATTGATTTAATTGATGCAGTTAGAGTGGTAATGTCACTAGCTCAGCTGTTTATCAGCATCTTCTTCTCATCTTCAGTTAATTTTCATATTCTTTGCCTGAAAGAGGATATGGTGGAGGTCTTCCTTTATTTATTTTCCCTGTTTGTAGACACACACATTTAACGGCTTTTTAACAGACCATTAAAATGGCAACATGTCTCACTCCGTGTCTCTATATATTTCTCACATTGTTATAAGAACACATAAATGAAGTGCAGCTGTGTGTGTCTTTGTGTGTGTGTTCTGTTGCACACTGTCTGTGTCTTATAATCTGTTACATTAGTATTGATCTGTAGCCGCAATTACCAAAACTCTGATCCTCTCTACTGACTTCAAGTGTACTCTTTTAATACTTCTTGTGTCGGAAAAACTAGCCTACACCCACAAAAACACCACTGAATCACTACATGTTCCTAACTGTGACTTAGCAGTTCTATAGTATTTCTTCATGGACCTTTAACTACTACCTAACTGATGACGAGACACACATGTTCGACTCTACCCTGATGATTAAACTTTACAATAAGAGTCTTTTTGTGAAAAATCAAGTTAACAGGTTGAAAGTGAGCTGAATAATTATAACTGATGATCTTTTCACAACTGGCGATCTGTCCAGGGTATACCCCACCTCTCAGCTGGGAGGCGTGGGCAGCTGGGATAGGCTCCAGCACCCACCGCGACCCAACTGTGGATGAAGCGGAAGATAATGGATGGATGGATGGATGGATGGATCTTATCACATACACACAAACGCACACACACTGACACACACCTGACTTCACTCTGGGAGTCAACCTTCATAATAAGAGTCTGATTTTCACAATAAAAGTATTTATGTGAAAATCAATAAAACATGTTGAAAGTGATCTGGATTAGTGATTAGCATTACTGAGCAAAATTATGCCAACTTTTCTCAACTTTTTGTCTTTGTCAACTTTGTATCACCTTGTAATTTTAGGTCAACCGACATTTTTATCCCCTTTGGTCTTTTTACCTTGTGGCAACTTATACTCTTTGTCGACTTTCTGTCACCTTGTAATCTTTGTCAATCATTAATTTTTACCACCTTATCATCTTTGTAAACGTTAATGAGATGAGAAATGTTAATGAGAAAGAATAATGAGAATGATGTAGAAAATCCAACAGTCCCACTTGAGGAAGCTGGTAGGTAGCAGTAGTGAGGAAACCCCCCCCCCCCCCAAGGGTCAGAAAGCGAGCAGAGAAAATCAGCACAGACCCCCTCCTATTGCGTTATATTTGTGCCACTATTCATACGAACAAAATGCGATAATTTGAGCACAGAAAATGTAAACCGAGCAAGCAAAAATTAATTTTGTGCCCAACAAGTGTTTAATAATAATATAATAATAATAATAATGAATACTTTATTGATCTTCTTGGGGAAATTGTTGTTTGGACAGCTGCTAGACCCATGTCTGCGCTACTACAGGGTAGTGGTGTCTTGTCCGCCCCTGCTATCAACCATAAGAACATGCATTTTATTAAGTTGTCTTCCCGCAACTTCATTTCTTTGCGCTCAAAGAGCCCGGAGCTCTCGCTCAGTCTCTCTCTCTCACTCGCTTAGTGTCTCACTTCTGTGTTCATTCAACTCAACCTGTGCGCGTGCTCAACTCCTATCACAGTGTTACAAATGTGCCACAATTCCAACCAATCACACACCAGAAGAGGGTCAGCCAATCACAACACACCAAGATTGTCGGTCTCGCTCAAGCTAGTATTCTCTTTTTTCGAGCACAAAAAAAACTTTTGCTTGCTCGGTTTACATTTTACTGTGCTCAAAATATCGTGTTTTGTTCCTACGAATAATGACACAAATATATCACCATACACTCCCATCCTGGACACAACCACTTCCAGTTTTTTCCCTGGTGCTACAGAGCTACGTTTGCTAGAACAACCAGACAAAAGCAGTTTCTTCCCTCAGGCAAAATCACTAATGAACAAATGACTGCTGCTATAGGGACACAAACTGCACACAACTCAGCACACTGCACTGATATGCGCACACACACACACCCACTAACACACACTGTCTTGTCTTTCTGTCTTGTTATAATTTGTCTGTACTTTGTGTTTAATATATTTAAGATTCAAAACACTTTATTACTCCCAGGAATATTGTTTTGCCTTGATACAGCCGCTGTCATATCAGAAGGATTAGAAGACCCACAACCATAAATAGCACCAACAAATATAAATACAAAAACAACAAATATATAAGATCAAAAAACAAAAACATGATACCATCACTCTCTAGATTTGTTGTTCTCCCCTCTCCCTTGTATGTGGGGGAGGGACAGAGATTGTGCTGTTGAGGTGTAGGTGGCTTTGAGACCCGGCCTGGAATGTATTAAAGAAGTTGGTAGATACATATCTATTGGATAAACCTTTTTTAAAATTAAAGAAGTTGTTAAATTCATTGACCTTATCCACCGTTCCCTCAGTCACCTGGCTACCTTCAAGCACCTCCTGAACCCTCCCCCACCTCCACCCTCTACCTCTCTCTCACCCGAATACTTTGCTACCTTCTTCACAGAGAAGGTTTCTCTGAAAACCCACACTCAATACTTCTCTACTGGACAGCTGCCGCCCAGTTTCCAATCTTCAATTTCTTTCAAAAATTCTCATAAGTGCCATTCTAGCTTAACTTTCTTCATTTCACCACAAGCATGATCTACTTGACCACTTTCAGTCTGCTTTTAGGAAAGGACATTCAGATAAAACTCCTGGCAATGATGAGAGCTGCCCACAGATCATCTGTCCTTCTGGACCTATCGGCCGCTTTTGACACAGTCAATCACCAGATCCTTCTCTCTACACTGTCAGACTTAGGAATTACAGGAAATTGAGTAAACTGGTTCTCCTCCTTTCTGTAAGATAGGTCTTTCCGTGTATCGTGGGGAGGTGAGATGTCCACACACTCTAAGGTAACCACAGGGGTCCCACAGGGCTCTGTTCTTGGCCCTCTTCTCTTCTCATTATACACTCATTCTCTTGGTAACATCATCCAATCCCATGGCTTTTCATATCACTACTATGCTGATGACACTCAGCTCTATTTGTCCTTCCCACCAGAGAATAACACTGTGTCAACCAAAACTTCAGCCTGTCTCTCAGAAATATTGGCTTGGATGTCTGAGCGACACCTCCAATTGAATTTATCATGACCTTGATCTTCCCAGGCAGCAATTCGCCTCAGCAAAACATTTCAATCCAAATCTGCATTAAGTTAAAATCTATGATGCTTGCCTACAGGGTTCTCAATGGATCTGCTCCATCTTACTGTAACACACTACTGGTAAGTTACACCCCCGTATGCTCTCTCAGATCTGCAAAATAAATAAGGCTAAAAATCCAGTCCTCACGAGATCTCGGATCACAATTGAGTCTTTTCTCCTTTGTGATCCCTGGCCGGTTGAACAAATTGCCCTGTCCCATTCGACTGGCTGGGAGTATCACCACCTTTAAAAAACATTTAAAAACTCACTTGTTTAAAAAGTACTTCAAGTACCACACACCACACACACTCACATCATTGTCTAGTACTAAACAATTCCTAAGCATGTTCTTTGTCTTGACGAGTTAGCCCTTATCAGGGTTCTTTGTTGTAGTATCTCAGTTTTTATGGCAACTGAATAGTAATTGCTGATGTCTCCTGCTTGTAAGCTGCTTTGGATAAAGGCATCTGCCAAGTAAAGTAAAGTTTGTTGCAGAGCCTAAACCACACACCACGTGACATACAGAAAACCCAGATCACGATATCAAGCAACAAGAAATAAGCTCTGCCTTTCCATTCTGAGTGTCTTGGCTTCAATTAATTCATGGGTCTTTCAGTGTTACCTCAGCCTACCCACTAGAGTTACACTCTACAAGAAAACATGTTGTTTTCCATAGCCTAATTACTGATGAAGGCATTGAGACCCCTTTTGACCTTGTACAGTTCCCAAGCATTATCGGATCCATGTGTGAGGCATTAAGACATAAGCTTACTTGTAATCAATCCAGGCAGTGCTCAGGTTGGTATGTCTGGTCTTACAGTCTTGGGTGACTCTATATACCAGTAGCTGGTGCTTTTCTCCGTTGGTGTGTACACCAGTTCCATTCTGGGCCTCGCTTATGTATTGATCCATATACGTGTCTGCGTGGGTTTCCTCAGGGTACTCCGGTTTCCTCCCGCCGTCCAAAGACATGCATGTTAGGTTGATTGGTCATTGTAGAATGGTCCATAGGTGTGAATGTGAGTGTGCATGGTTGTTCGTCTGTATGTCTCTGTGTTGGCCCTGCGATGGACTGGCGATTCGTCCAGGGTGTACCCCGCCTCTTGCCTGAGGGCAGCTGGGATAGGCTCCAGCACCCACCGCGACCTGATTTCGGATAAGCGGAAGACAATGGATGGATGGATGGATGGCACATTAACTTAATTCATAGTGTTAAAGCTTTTTGATGACATTAGCAATGCAAAACTGATTAGTATTCATGTGACAGCATGAATGGAATAAAGATGTGTTTGATTTAGACAGAGATGCACTAACATTTGTACTTGCTTTCTGAAACTGTGAAACACTGGCACTTGGCACTCCACTATGATACTACCAGATCTCCTCTAAAGCTGACTGTCAGACACAGCAAAAAAAAAAAAAGGTTTTAGGAGGATTTCAGTGTGACAGATTAGGTTTCTGGGAGTGCTTCTGATTCACTTAATGTGATTGAATGGCTGTGACTATGTGATTGATTTTTAAGCTTATTTCTGTTATGGCATTTAATTATTTAAAAATATATCTACTTCTACTAACTGCAATATCAAATTAAATGAAATAGTAAAGACAACTGGGCCTTTACAGACACTTCTTCTATGTGGTAATTTTTTCTCCTATGTATATTTAACAATGTAATTTCAGACTGTTGCTCTGTGACTTTCTGTTATGTGGCAGGTGGAAGCTGACTTTGGAACAGCTGGAATAATCCTGTTGACAAGTGAAAGAAATTGACTGGTGGATTAGTCAGTAGTTATGTGGGCATTACCATTATTATGAGTATTATTGATAGTACCGGCTGTAACTGCTGGAACCAGATTTATACTTAAGAACAGAACTATACTTTATCTTGCTTCAGGAACAAAAACAAACAAAAATGCATAAATTCTCAATTTTTAGATAAAAATAAATTCAACTTTCTTGTCACTGCATTATATGTGCAATGTGGTGGTTAAGTAGATAGGGCAGTTGGCAACTGTCAACTGTCGTATCCTGGTCCTTTTCCAGTGTCACTTTGAAGCCCAGTGGGGAAGCTTACATCTGGAAAGTATTCAATGTATAATCTTTTTAAAGTCAATATGCAGAGGGATCTATGATCTGCAGTGGTGAACTAGGAGCAGCTGAATTTAAATAGAATAGATAGATAGAATTTATTTAGCTGTATAAAATACAGCTCCCATAGAGCTGTATTTTATACAGTATGTACAATAAAAACAATGTAATATCTAAAATTTGACATTGTAAATAATGGTGTTATGAAGGCCATGAGTAGTCAATCTTTGCTGAAGGAAGTCTGATGGTAGTATTTTTGACAGAAGCGCTTTTAAAATAAAATAGCCAAACAAGAGTCAGATGAACACTCCATGAACAAATGTCCAGCTGGGCACCAGGAATATGATGGGAAGTTTTTAATTCCTGCCAAAAGGCTTTGGAGACGAAGAATTTGCTGTACCACATTGAAATGACATAAAGATAATCAATAAGTTTGGGCAACCTTGTCACTGTTCATGATTTTTCTGTATAAATCGTTGGTTGTTATGAAATTTATAGGATTTACAGAAAGTGTGCAATAAATGTTTAAACTTAGGTAGGTGCATAAATGTTGGCACTTATGAGAGGGTACATTTCCCTCCTTTTTGAATATCCTTTGAAGAGTAGTAACATGGGGGTCTCAAAACAACTCTCAAATGACTTGAAAACAAATACTGTTGACCATCATGGTTTAGGGGAAGGATACAGAAAGCTGTCTTAGAGATTTCAGCTGTCTTTTTCCACAATTAGGAACATATTGAAGAAATGGAAGACCACAGGCACAGCTCAAGTTAAGGCTCCAAGTGGCAGACCAAAAAAAAAAATTGGATAAACAAAAGTGACGACTGGTGAGAACAGTCAGGGTCAACCCACAGACCAGCACCAAAGACCTACAACATAATTTTGCTGCAGACAAAGTCACTGTGCATCGTTCAACTACAAAGATGCAACTAGAAAGTTCCTGGGGAAACTTTGAAGGTGCCTGCCAACGCCGCTGAACCTTAGACCCATCTCCCCGACCAGAGAGCAGGATTCACAGAGTATTTACAAACACACACAGTAAAC
>JAUMHF010000012.1:9739859-9753647 GCA_032359275.1 Microctenopoma steveboyesi | reverse complement strand
TTATGTTCTATATTTGTGCATTTGATGCCTTTAACCATTGCTGCCTGTCTAATTGCTGCTGCTAATGGTTCAATAAAAATGGCAAACAATGAGCATTTTAACTTTTTTATTAATAGGTTAAATCGTTGGTAGTTATGTGACTAACAGTTCATTATAATCACATGTTCAAAGATTTATGGCCAATAAAGAATACTCCCTGAATATGAAATTGTAATTTGTTGTTGATTGCGCTGTTTAACTACATAGTTAAATATATCACATAACACAAATCAGCATTCAGATTCAAATATCATTTTAATGTTATTGAAAGCAAAGCAAATTGAGTATATTACAGGATTTACACAATAGTTTAAACTAAAACTTTAAACAAATTGTGCTAAACATTCCTGTATAAAGATTAAATTGTAGGACCTTTTATTTCTCTCAAATTTACAAGCACTGGCTGAAAAAGAAATTGCCATTAGTGTCTGATATGATGTAAAATGTACAATAAAAACAAGATGGAAAAACAATCATGTTGATTATTTACAGCAACGTTAATACTGACAAAGATCAACTATTGTCAGTTTCGTGTTCTCCTCCAGCCCTCATGTGTCCTTTGTTTCTCCCTCACCTTAACCACTCCCCTCTCTCTCCACGTTCACGCCCTCATTATTTCCAGATGTGCCTCATTATTAATCAGTCCTCTCACCGTTTAGGCCTCTGCACTTTCTCCTTTCCTTTGTCAGTTCATACTCAATGGTCCATGCTACCAGTCACTACGCTCCTCTCCTTCTACGTAAGTTGGTTTTGGGTTCAGTTATTATTTTGTACCTTCACTCTTTCACCCTCTTTGTCCCTCTGTCTCTATTTAATCCCCCGGTCTCTTGTTATTTTCAGTATTGGTGTTTTGCCTCTTAAAAAGAGTGATTTTCTGTTACATCCTGCTTTCTGTTAAGTTAATTTATAATAAAGTTCCTTTGTTTAAACCCTCTCTTGCCTCTGGTTTGCATTTTGGTCCTCCATTTCGTACATGTAAATGACAGAATGAACTGACAAAGGAAAGGAGAAAGTGCAGAGGCTTAAATAGTGAGAGGACTGATTGATAATGAGGCACACCTGGAAATAATGAGGGAGTGAAAGTGGAGAGAGAGGGGAGTGGTTAAGGTGAGGGAGGAACAAAGGACACATGAGGGCTGGAGGAAAACATGACACTGACAACTATATAGTGCAAATAACAACTTCCGTGTATACTTAATTGGACAGGGCATTTCAGTAATAAAATCTGTAGTGAAGACTAAGTCCTATCAAAACAAAAACCTGGTACTTTATCACTTTACCTTAAGATTAAACATTACCACATTATGAAGGCAAACAGGTTTGGTCTATGCATACAATTTGTATTTGCTATGCAGTGCATTATTTTTCAAAGTAAGTATAATTAGTTAATACAAATCAATGTAGATATTTGCTCATAAATACAAAGACACTAAGTCTGTACCAACCATTGGACCATTATAGCCAAATAGTCAATTGTTCTGTAATACTTTTTTTTTTTCTTTCATCCAGTCATATTAACACAGTCTTTATCGTTCAATGTCTAATAGAACTAATAATTCTTCTGGTAGGTGCAGTTAGAGGTGAATTGATTCATAAGCATCCAGAGAAACATCAAGTGCATTCTCTGCCATAACAGAGGTGCACAGTGTTAAGACATGATCACAATAATGTAGCATTAAATCTGTTATTTTAATGTTGGGGTATACTACACATCTTTAAAAGGTCCCAAATGTTTCAAATAAGTTAAAAGAAGATGTGTTGTATTATACAAGTTACAATTGTGCCAAGACCAATGAAACCCAATTACATTTATTGATATGCTTTCTGTTGTGCAAATAGGTATTGAATTTGCCAATTTATAGATGGTCCACATGAATGGTTATTTAAATAAAGCATATTTTGGAAAATGGTCAGTCATGCATTTTTAACATCCTTTAAGGCAGCAATGTTTTTATAAAATTCACATACTTGTATAATACCAAGGAAGGAGAAGATGATCAGATTCTTATTCAGGAATCCCCCATCAAACAAACCTTTATCTCTGAGGCTATGCAGATGCTTCAGCCAAAACTCCACGCACTCATTGTGGAGAACTCCCCAACAGCTTTCAATTCTTTGATTGCTTGTGCTTCGGCCATAGATCAAGCTCTTTTTACCACTGTTTATATCTCCATGATTTCGAAAGAACCACCGAATGTCTCTGATACAGCTGTTCTCTGTACCTGTAATTAATTGTGACCTATCCATGAAAGAAAATTGAGTGGCTTATGCGGAATCTTCAGGATAGTCAGCTACTATTCACAACTTGTACAATACCTGAAACACCAAAAAGAAGAAAAATGTTTTGTCTTTATAAAGATGCATTTCAATGCTACTGCAATGCTCTAGCCTAACACCCTCAAAGTTTCTAGTGCACTTTCATAGAGATGACAGGAAATTTGACAACACTTAGAAAAGAGAGATACAAACTGTTTAATATGGCTACCGAACAATATACAAGTTAGGATACCTTAGAATGTTGGTTTGGTTTATATTCACCATGTTCAAACTTTCTGGTTTACAGTACACATACCTTCTCATTAAGTAACATGGAGAGGACATCCTGATCCAAGTGGCGTTTATCCCACAGGAAACGTAGGAAAATAGATGAAAAAAAGATGGAGCATATAGACATGTCCCAAGTAGTACTACAATTAAAATGAAAACGCATTTATTATGTACACCAGGGCTGTTATATACGTCAAAATAGTGTTAGTGTGTGGTTCGGCATACAAAATCAAGCTGCATTATAATGAATAATCTTTCTAGAAGCAAAATGCGGTGTACAAGGATTTTGAATGAGCTGACAATCAAACGAACGCCAATCTGTTACCAACTAAACATGACACACTCAAGGAAACTGTAGTCCCCTCCCTGTACGTTGTGATACAGGCTATCTTTCACTGGCAGTAACATTATTTTTAATATAGAGTTACTAAGAACATAACTTTGTTATCCACTTTTGTTATCCACATAAGTTGTGGATTTAGTATGCAAAACGGGCAAAGCTAACAAGCAAAAGTATCCAACAGCTAAGCTACGTGGTAAATACGGTAACGAAAGTTCACATTGTTCAGAATGCGTTACGTTGCAATAAGGTTCTTACGGTTGCTGGCGATATTTACCCATTGTAACATTATACCGCAAACCTTCGTATGAATTATATTAGTATTATGTCTACCACTTACCTTACAGTTGCAGCCATTGAAGAATGTCCTCCTCGTGCGTTACATCCAGCAGATCTAAGGTCAGCCCACTTGGATTGTCACATGACCAGTGTTTTATTTTCTACCACCACGCCTGGATTTTTTTTTTTAACCACCTGACCCCTAAGGGGCTCCGTACACTTCAAAACACCTGTGAATTAATTCCCCCCCTCTTCTCGTTATTGTCTCAAAAAGAGAGAGATAATGACCTGGTAGCTCAATGGGTTAAGCGTCAGACTGCAATGCAGAAGGTTGTGGGTTTGAACCCCGTCTGACTCCTAGTCCATTCCCTACCAGGTGTGTCCCTGAGCCAGACACCCAGCTCCTTGTAAGTCGCTTTGGATAAAAGCGTCTGCCAAGCAAAGTAAAGTAAAGTAAAGTAAAGAGAGTGCTCAGCTAATGGTATACCATGCAAAAAAAAAAAGAATCGATCTCATAAGCTCTGTCGCCGTGTCCACGGCAATGTGTATCCTGATGAACTGTTCGGTCTATAGAGTCTTCATCTTCTTCTGTATCTGAAGAACCCAGCAAGCAGATGGACATCTTGCTCTTCTTTCGCGGTGGTTCCTCTGTTGTCTGAGCAGCCGGTTGGTGTGCATGAGTCTCTGCCATCACAAGGTCATGTACTGAAGCCCACACCTCTCTTCTTTCATTTTTGAAAAGACACTTAAGGTCAAGGGCAGTAGCAATCTTCAGCCATGTGAGATTGGTGCTGTCCCTCTGCTGGGCTAGGTCTGTGGTAAAAACCTTCTTAAACCTCACAACATAGACTGGGTCGTCATCTGAGAGCTCCATAAATGCAAAACCATGGAACAGGACACATACTGCTCTCCCCCCAGCAGTTTGGTCACATATCTGTAGTAGAAAGATTAAAAGGTTTTAAACAAGTCTGAAGATGAGTTGGTACACAAAGGTAGCAACACACACACACACAAAATTAAATGATTTACATGCAAGGTTCAAGTAGTCCCTTCAGCTTTTGCAGTTGGACAAGCTCCTGGTCAGTTAACATGGTCACCTTGTGGTTTTGTTGTGCCAGAATGGTGGTCAGCGCAGATTTGTTTCTCTAGATCCACTTGATCATGTCTAGGGTGGAGTTCCATCTTGTTGCAACATCCTGAACAAGTACTTTACTTTACTTTGCCTGGCAGACGCTTTTATCCAAAAAAAACCTCAGGGACACACCTGGTAGGGGATAGATTAGGAATCAGACGGGATTCAAACCTTCGACCTTCTACAGCCCAGTCTGACGCTTAACCCATTGAGCTACCAGGCTGCTATTTAGTAGTAGTTCTGTTTCATGTGCATTTGCAACTTGCTGTTTCTTTCGTTCTTGGGCATTTGCTGGACTACGCTTAAAATGTCCAAAAATCTTCCGACACTTGGCCAGAACACTTTTAAATCCAGTGTCATTAAGAAAAACTGTGACCGTTCATTGCAGAATATGGGCCGTGCAGGGCAGGTGTTCAAATGGAAGTAGCCTGGTGGCTGCAGTCATGTTACGAGCGTCGGTGCCAAGCGTGGTTTACTTGTCCTTGATCTTCCATTCGTTTGCAACACACATGTTCAGCAAATGCCTCGGAATAGTGTCGATCTTTAGTTTTACTCACCGTTAGTGCAAACAATTGAAGAGTCCAGTCATTATCAATAAAATGTGCTGTGACACCCAAGTAGAGTCATTGTTCACCGAAGTCCAGTGGTCACCTGTGAGAGCAACGTTCCTTACTTCCTCGAGCTTGCTGGACCACTGAGCCCTCTGGTCCTCATACAAAGTGTGCAGTCTCGACACAATTGTTTTTCTCGAAGGTAAATTGTAAGACGCATCTCCCAATGCACAAATGACTTCTCTCAGTCCGTCAAAACATATTCCAGAAACAATAGTTGTTCAGAAATTGTTGAACAGTCCATTTGTTCTTAGCGGTGCTCCTTCACCCTGATCTCGAGCAGCTTGTTGCTCACAGCCTCTTCAGCAGGTTTTCACCCGGCTAAGCCTGCTGCTAGCTGCTCTGTCTGCTATTCTGTTTGGACATGTGTTTGTGAGACGTGCACACACGCACACATTCAAAGCAAAAACACGCGAACATGCACGCAAAGTTTAGCAAAAATGCGAACATTTAGATCCACAAAAACCCTCAATAACCCAACGACCATTGGTCATGTTGGAAAGTTAGCCACACCAGAGCACCCACATGCTGCTAACAAACTATCTAAAGTCCAAGAAATGAGCTCCTGCAGGTGATTTTTCCATCTGCTCGTCTCTCATCTTGAACTGGGCTCAAAATGGAGGTGGCTCTGCATTTGGACTCAGTGCTGCAAAACCGTAGGTCCTATCGCTATGAGAAGCATATGTGTCAACAACAGACAAAATGTCCTCCTATTTTAGGTATAATTTGATTATGAAAGATGAAAATTGACTGAAGGAGAAAGAAGAAAATTGAGTCTGGGTTAAATGAAAATGCTACAGCAGGCGTGACGTCACACGCTGTGCGGCAGTGAAATTTTCCCAATACACACTAATGGAGATATCAGCATACTTTTTGACGAGCAAGGCTGAAATTGTCAAGTGTCGGTCGATTTGCTGTGTCATTTGTGTCTGTGGACCCTTCCATTCGAGCCGCATTAATGTAGATACCAGTTTCGAGGTGGAGAACAATATGTGCCTTGCACTGCTTCACACTGCAGGCACCAATAAGCACAAATCCCTAGCCAAGGCACACAGGCCGACTGCTATCTAAAGGACATGGCCTTAATGTGGAGATGCCACAACTGTTCTTCTCTATGTAGGTGGATGTTACTTTGTTAAAAGATGGTGGAACCATTTCCATAAATCTAGTAACAGTACTTTCAGTTAAACATCTACTGTAAAGGATTTTTTACTTAATTGAAGTCGTCTCCATTAAGAAAGTATGAGAATTCAGATAAAAACTCAGTACAGGACAGGATGATGGCATACAGTAACAAATAAAAGTGTTTTTTTTTTCCAGTTTGGATCCGAGAGACTAACAGTGAGGCTCTCAAATTAATTATAACAATTTTTAGATCTGGGGTTGACTAATAAACTTAAGATGCAGACACCTGCTACTCCTCCACCCCGGCCTGTAACTCTAGGCATATGTTAATTATTATGACTTGGGGGGTCGACTCATTCATACCGACAAATTCATCCTGTTGCATCCAGGTTACTAACGCCATAGTTTTAAAAAGATTATGAATTATAAATTAGAAAAAAAGAACCTCTAGTTAATTTAATATTATATTATTTTTTAATAAACATTCTTAACATAGACATAGATCAAACAAAAGAACATGCAGTCTTTCACCACATTAGCACCGGTTTCTTCAAACTTTGTGCAAAATATAATCAACAGAATTTTAGACCCAGTATCACAAAGCGGTTTTCTCTGGCCATGAATCGAACCACATGAATCTTGACACATCCATCAATTGCTCTTTTAGGTTTATTTTTGCATTGTATCTCTGTAGGCAGTGTTTGGAACATGGCATACAGCAGACACCTCAGGGTCCTTATAAGAAGGTCACAGTGATATCAATATTGCATGAAAGAAAATAATAAGAAGTTAAAGAAGCGGAGGAGACGTTGCCTCAAAATGAATGACCAATCATATTTATGATCTAATTTCAAACCACACATGCCTAATGACTCGTTACTAAGTTGTATATAAACCTAGTTATTACTTTTATACAATTAGAGAAAAGTGAGGAGTACACAGGCAAGAAGTAGATCCTTCACTGCAGGCTATCTAGACCTCCCCAAATGTACGGATAAACACAATAAATAGTAAGAAACCTATAGTTAAAGGCTGTGAAACAACAAGTCTACATTAAAGAACAAAGGTCACGTAATCCAACTGCTGTCGCCTAATGTTGCCCTCAAGTCGGCCAAAATGTGGCACTCTGAAATAACACGGTGGTGGTACTCTCATCTACTGTCATATAATAAAAACATAAGAAGAAGAAGAAAATTATATTCATTTCTCATCTTGTGCAGCTAGTTACGTGCCACACAACTTACCAACAAAAATGCATCAGCTGAAAAGCTGCCAATGGAGGTCCAACTGATTGATACTCAAAACAAAATCATTATCACAACAGGATGATCGCCATCATTGTACAACTAATAATAAGGACAAGTTATATACTATATTCTATGAAAGAGAAAACATACATTTTAAGCCTAAGTGGTTATGCACTGACACTCTGTCTGACTTAGTCATGATCTGATCTTAATCACAATTTAATCTGATACAACAAAAAGCTGTTATAATTATTAATCATTGTTATTATTAATCATAAATGTTTCACTACTACTACTGTCAAGACATTATTTATGAACAGCATGGAAGATAATCCACATGATGGTGTTTATGTTGTGGCTGATCTGTGTAATTTGGAAGATGATGCACCTTTAGTCCCCCAATAAAGTTTTTTTATTAACCTCTTGAACCCTAGACCATTTTATAGCAAGTTGCTTGAAAAAGACGTACCCAAAATGAATTGAATATATCTCAGGAACTATAGGGTTTATTTGAGCTATCTTGGTACCAAAACAAAGGCAAGACTCCAGAGAATGCTTTACTTTACTTTGCTTGGCAGACGCTTTTATCCAAAGCGACTTACAAGGAGCTAGCGCTGGGTGTCTGGCTCAGAGACACACCCATTAGGGGATGGACTAGGAGTCAGACGGGGTTCGAACCCACAACCTTCTGCATCCCAGTCTGACGCTTAAACAATTGAGCTAAGTCAGAAGTGGACCCGGTACCGGGTCCGTCGGG
The DNA here is from genome assembly GCA_032359275.1 of Microctenopoma steveboyesi. NCBI lineage: Eukaryota > Metazoa > Chordata > Actinopteri > Anabantiformes > Anabantidae > Microctenopoma > Microctenopoma steveboyesi. The sequence goes on along the minus strand of JAUMHF010000012.1, from coordinate 9,745,570 downwards.
TTTAACAGGTTAAATCACTTACAAATTTATTGCTATTGTAATAAAATGTCCTGCCAGTAGTACTGCTATGTCGTCAATCTGACCTAGTGCACCTTAATGTTTACAGTACAATACAATGTCATGTTTATGACACAGCTTTTAAGCCAACATCGGCTAAAGGAAAGGGGGAATATGACGTCCATCCATCCATCCATCCATATATATATATATATATATCTCAGTACATGAGAGGATGTAATTCTTGGTTGTCTCTTTCTTACGAATTCTCCAAAGAATGACATTTTACATTCTCTCTATACTAGCTTGTAGAAGTGCAGTATTCATTAAACTGTGACATCCAGTGATTGTCATCAGCCTGGGTTACAGATACTGATAAACATGAAGGCCTGAGGTACGTGTATTCTTATGTAACACAATCTAAAACTTTACTGCAACCTAACAGGTTGGTTCCACAAAAACAATATTTTCGGATTTAGAAAGACATGCATATTTTATACTCGCTAGTGGAATATCAATCTCTGCCACATGGCATCAACAGTGGGGATATTGATTCAGTTTATTTTCTCATCTCTGAAATGTACCATGGGGCTGTGTCTGTCGCTTCTGCCTCCTGCTGCCATCTTTCTGTGAAATAAAAAAACAGTATCCATGAATAATTCTAGACACATTCTCCATGCTTCCTTTTATTGCGGGTGAATTAGGACCGCAGCTTTACGTTTCGCCCTACTCCCAGCACTGCTATCCACTCTTTGCAGACAAACACAACTGGTTGTTTTCTGTCACTGTCAGAGGTGACAAGAGCTCCATGTAAAGTTGTGTTAACACAACATTGAGACGCAGGCGTGGAGGAGCTGCCAGCATTGTGCCAGCCATGACATAAAACAAGGCACAGACGACAAGCAACACAGCTGTCAGCACCCCCCACAGTTCCATTCAGGACCAAATAACAGAAGGATTTTTTCGTGGCTGTACCTCTGTTTATCTCATGTGGCTCAGCATGCACTATGATTGTATGTACATGTATTTTTATTTTGTGTAAAAATAAATGGAAACAATGTGAAGGTCCTGGTGTGTTTTATTCAACCTGGAATCATCTGCAGAATGTTTTATCTCCACATTACCTGCTCGTTTTTACTTAAAAATTAGTGCCTTCCTCAGCCTAGTAGCTGGATTAAAAACTTGAGACAAATGTTTTTAAACATTATTAAGTATTATAAATATAATAACTAAACAGAAAAAAGACAGTTGATCATGATGTAACATGGTATAAAGTATTTGCAATGAGAGCTTTACTAGAGCCTTTATACTGTACATATACTTTCAGCAGATTTCTGTATTAAAAATTTATGTTAAGTTTCACCAGATACTGAGGCAACACACTTCTTTTAGGTATAGTACTCTGTAGGGAGTACCAGGTCTTTATGATAATACATTTACAAATATGAAATTAATCAATGTTTGAGAATGCTTTGCATCATGTATTTTCTTTGTAGTAATCAAACAGAGTAGCAAATAGCAAGCGTTCTGAGGTTTTATAGTTGGGTAAAAGCAGAGGTGAATATGTCATGATTTCTGCCTTGTTCTATTACAGTATATCTGGTTTTGAGCTTATTTCTGATTATGATTTCTCTATATATGTATATAGAAGTATATTTCCTTGTTTATTGGATGTTTTGAGTTAATTTTCATCACCTGTCTTGTTACTGCTTTCTGTTTCCTCTTGCTTACCCAGGGCCGGCCCAAGCCTCCGTGGGGTCCTAAGCAAGACTAGAATTTTGGGGCCCTCTACTACCATCAATAATACTGATTAATGATCATTCATATACTTACCGTAAACATATTTTACCAATATATACAACATGCAGTACACAAACCCTCACAGCAGCAGTGTTGTTTACATGACATGTTTGTACCCATCTTAGCTTTTAATCTTAAATGATGAACTGAAATGATAAAACAATTGTTTCCTGAGGTTGATTTAAACATAATTTTCAGAGTGACGTTTTAATAACTGAGACACTGAATGTCACAAACCACTAAAATTTACAAAATAAACCAACATAAAATGTATGTAACACGTCAACTGCTTTATTATTTTTTGTTTTAAATTAACTTTAAAAGCAATGAACTACAATTAAACTCACTTAAAGCAGAAGAAGAATCCATTTTATTGTCATTAATACAGTTTTCACATGTTACAACAAAATTTGTTCTCTGCATTTGACCCATTCCCCCTTGGAGTGCAGTGAGCAGCAACAGACCGCGTTTGGGGAGCTAGCGCTGGGTGTCTCGCTCAGGGACACACCTGGTAAGGGGTATACACAATCCCTCAATATGTTCTCTATACGAAAAGTAAATGAAAATCTACAAAACTATTACTAGATTCTTTTCCACCTACTTCTTTTTCCTCTCTGCCTCTGAAGGATTTGTACCTTTTTGTGGCACTGTTTTGTCTTTAACCTGCTCTTGGACGCACCCTGTAGCCTGTTACCATACCAGAAGCTCTAATCGAGATAGCAAAAGTTCTTAAATCAATGTTGATTTTTGGTCACATATATTAGATATAGATATTTGGTTTAACGAAACATTTCATCCTCTGTATGTTCAGACATTAAACTAACATTGTAACACTGTGCTTTGGTTAAATTTGTCCATTGAAATGCCAACATGTTATCAATGTTTTTTTAAGGTTGCGGTGTGTTAATCTTTTGTTCCAGTGCAGAAGATGGCAAGACCATTTTACTGAGAAGGATTGTTGGTCATTCTAGATTATAACACTTTGCTTTAACCAATATGTTGTGCTTTTTTATGGAAACTCTGTGGAGATGTGTTTAATGGATGCTTATTTGTATAAAATATGTAAATACATTGTATTTTATCAAGGGCTACCAGTAAGTATTTGAGGGGGAATGCCCCTTCAAGGAATGTTTATTTTTCAAAATTCCTGGTTAACTGCTGCATTGTTGAGCGCCAAGTTTTTTCCCTGTTGCTTCGAAGAGAAGGTATGTTGACTATTTTCCTAATATTTGTATAACAGATAAGGGGAAACATTTTGTTTGTAGTTGTGTTGAATTATGTCTTTTTGGTAAAACTAATTCATTAACTAGAGGACCATCTGTTAGAGTTGACATTTCAGATGGTACAGCAGAATTTTGTCAAAAAAACTGCTGTAGTAGTAACTATTAAATAAGAAAAGTTAGACTTTTTGTTAATTTAACGGTAAATACTACAGTTTGCTTTAATGTACAGGGACATGCAGGTAATGCTATCACTTTAGCTTACATGTTGTAAGTGGCAGGCTGTCAGAGCCAGCAAAGCAATCTCTGTTGGCCAAGAAATAGTCAGAATCCAAAAGTACATTGTTATACTTTAGTATACAATTATATTAATGACGTGTGTTTTTAACAAGTCAATGTCATGTTCCATCAATATTTAATAGTAATTTTATTAAATGAATCTCCATTGGTTTCCTGCTTCCAGTGCAGGCCAGACAACCTTCCAATTCAATTAAATTCAACTTTATTTATATAGCGCCAATTCACAACATAAGGCATCTCAAGGCACTTTACAGTGTAATGTTTAAGACCTTACAAATTATATCAATATATACAGAAACATTGAGAATCCTCAGTTTTGCCTCATAGTTAAGGAGTAGAAAATAACAGGACATCCAGGCCTTTATGTCTTTTAAACAAGCATGAAGTTTCCCTAAATGATTAGTTTCATCTGGTTTCATAGATAAATATAATAGTGCATCATCCACGTAGCAATTGAAATTGTGTGTGTTTTCTTATAATGTTGCCTAAGGGAGTCATGTATAATGAAAATAGAATGGGTCCAAGCACAGAACCCTGTTGAACATATTTAACCAGCATGTGCATGGAAGATTCATCGCTAACATACACAAACTGGGGTCTATGTGTTAAATAGAAGTTAAACCAGCTTAGTGCTGTTCCTTTAATCCTAATGACATGTTGCAGTCTGTGTAATAAAATGTTGTGATCAATAGTGTCAAAAGCTGCACTAAGATCTAACAAGAAAAGTACAGAGAGACGTCCGTTGTCAGAAGCTAAGAGGAGATCATTGGTCACTTTAACAAGTGCTGTTTCTGTACTATGATTTACTCTAAATCCCGACTGAAAAACCTCATAGAGCTCGTTCTTGCGCAGATGGCCACATAGCTGCTTCGAAACCACCTTTTCGAGGATTTTAGAGATAAAGTGTACATACTGGTCTATAATTGGTTAAAACCTGTGGATCTAGAGTAGGTTTCTTTAGTAAAGGTTTTACTACAGCTACTTTAAAGGCCTGTGGTACATAGCCTATTAATAAAGATAGATTTATCTGCTCTAAAATGGATGTGCTGATCAAAGGTAAAACATCCTTGAGCAGTCTAGTAGGGATGGGGTCTAAGAGACACGTAGACGATTTAGATTAGTTCCGTGTGATCTACAGAAAAGAAGTAGTCCAAGTAAGACTGAGGTCTTATAAACAATTCTATAGCTGTTGGACAAGTGTGTCTGTCCATGCCAGTTGCAGGAAGGGACAATGTTTTCTCTAATAGTTAAGATTTTACTTTTAAAGAAGTTCATAATGTCATTCCTAATAGATAATACTCAGGAAATACTCGGCTCAACAGAACTATGTCTCTTTGTCAGCCTGGCTACAGTGCTGAAAAGAAACCTGGGGTCAATCAGATCTCTCCTTTGTGCCACCATAAGCTCAGGCATTTACTTTACTTTACTTTGCTTGTCAGACGCTATAATCCAAAGCAGCTCACAGGGAGCTAGCGCTTGGTGTCTGGCTCAAGGACAGACCTGATAGGGTTGAAAGACTAGGACTCAGACGGGGTTTCGAACCTGCGACCTTCTGCATCCCAGTCTGACGCCTAACCTATTAAGCTACCAGGCCTTTAATACTCTCACTCTTTTTAATTGTCATATCTTTATCTAACTTTGCCGAAACTCTAACTAACTGACATTAAGGAGAACACATAAGGTGAACTGAGTTTTACTCCAACTTAAAAAAAGATGAAGGACTTGGACTTTTTAAATGATCAGCAGCTTTGGTAAATTGAATTGGTGTTTATCTGACTCTGTCAGCTATTGATTTTTGCTGTTTTAGACTGTATCTGTTTGTCAAAATAATATTTAGATGACTTAATCTGGTCAAATGTGTTATCATGTTGGTGCAGCAGCTTGGCTTAAATTGGCTCCTGATTGTGTTATTTATCATAATAATTTCAGTCACTAAAGGTTACTGGTTGTTGATAGGATGTCTATTTTTGATTGGTTCATTGTGTTATACTGGATAATAGCAGTATATATTTATATTGTGCATCTAAATACATCTCTATGTTTTTCTTTAAGCTTTACTAGTCACTTTGTGAGCTGTTCTTTCAGTATAGATCTTGAACTACTCTGATTTGATATCAGCGTGATTGTAAAATATGTTAAGATGCATGACTGCTAATATGTAAATATACATATTGTAATATATATGTAAATATGTTGTAGTTTTCTCCAGCTCTCACTGGAGCGATTCCCAGCCGAGTGCGAAGCGGTGGGGATGAGAGTCAGCAACTCTAAATCTCTAAACTCTAAATCGGTTCTCAGCCGGAAAAGGGTGGATTGGTCTCTCCGGGTTGGGGACAGAGTGCTGCCTCAAGTGGAGGAGTTTAAGTATCTCGGGGTCTTGTTCACGAGTGAGGG
>JAUMHF010000012.1:9679377-9691765 GCA_032359275.1 Microctenopoma steveboyesi | reverse complement strand
TTTTAAAAGAATGTCATTGAATGTCATTGAAAGTATGAATTAATTTAAATTGTGTAATTGCTCACTGTCCTGAACCTTACGTTGGTAGGACAAACAACTGCAAACTAAAGTCACACAGCTCCAAGGTCATGGACACTTGCGGATCGATAAAAAGAGGGAGGGAGAGAGAGAGATAGAGAGAGGCAGGATGAAGCAACTAAGGTAGAGAAGACACAATTAATTATGTTTAATGATATGATAGTGAACAGAGAGAGAAAAGAAGACAGCAAGAGGACCTCAGTGTATCTGCTATGGAAGATCCCCCAGCAGACCAAATCTACAGCATAATAACTAAGAGATGGTTCATTCACCTGATCCATCTCTAACTGTAAGATCAAAAATTAAAGTTTAGTCTTAAAGGTAGAGAGGGTGTCTGCCTTCAGAACTTTAACTCGGAGCTGGTTTCAACGGAGAGGGGCTTGAAAGCTAAAGGCTCTGCTGATTGCCTGACCCGACAGAGCCTGAACTCATGATTTAAACACAGAAATGTCTTAAAGGCAAAAAGAAAGAAAGAGCTTTAGAGACATCTTGTCTAAATATAAGCACCCAGATATCTAGCATTAAGTTGAGAGATAATGAATCCAGCATTAACCTGTGGGAGATTAATTTTGGAACATGATTAATTATGTAAACAGTGTTATCAGTGTGAGATGCTTACAGATCGCTACAGTGGAGCATTTGAATTCTGTCAGCATTGCCTTGTTTACCCTCATCAATGGAGGGCCAACGTCCAGTAACAAGGTTTTTCAAGGTTGCAGTTTTCTGTGGGCATTGATAGGGAGAGTTGTAATGTCGCTACAGAAGTTGCCTCATCTATATTCCTCATGTCACCATTATAAAAAGCTGAGATGAGAAGGTTTTATAATCCTGAATGGAAGAAAGGAAAATAAAGGAATACAAATCTGAGATATACTACTGCACACAGAAATAACTACAAAGGGGGAAAATGTTTTTTTATTTTTTCACAGATATTACAAATATGTTTTGCTATTGTATAGATTAGGTATGATCTATGTTTAAACTAATATTAAATGCATCTAATACTCACAAAAGTATATTATTAGTAGTTGATGAAAAAGTTTTAAAAGCACTCTAGGAGTGACCCTTTTGTCCACTTTCTACCTTTTCATTATTATTTATGGCACATTGGGTTCAGTTACAGACTGTTAATCTTCATAACCATTTATTTATTAGTGAGCCCTCAGTGACACCAATAAACACAAAAATGGACGTCTGTTAAAATTATATGGACATGTTATTGATTGATGTAAACAGCAAATTTCAAAACTTCCAACTTTTCAGTATGGCACAACATACATGTTGTTGGATTGAACTTTTAATAAAGATTATTGTAGTTATTAGTTAGAAAGCCCTTAATTAAATATCAGATGTTATAGAACTTAATGGTGACACAAGCAAACAAAAATCTACCCACTACTCACACACATATAAAACACTGTCTCTAACGTCATCCAAATAGTTTTCCTTTTCTAACCACACACAGGACTCTGAAGTCAATACTTTTCTAGGTTACAGCAGGGTGTCCGGGGACGGGGGAATAAATGACTATGTGTATGTTTAGTGTATGTTTAATGCAGAACCACAGCAGCAAAGGTTTTTTATCTTTAGATTTTTTGTATTTGAAATAGATCCGATTGAAGTTGGCAATCTCTTTTTCAATGGAGGACTAACCAAGATGACACCTTAAATTTCATACAGTACAATGAAACATGAAACACATACACATAAACACATGTGACAAGACAATGAACTCCAAGTTGCCCCCGCTAGTCAGGTCAGCTGTATAGCAGCTCTGCCATTGATGTGTACTTGTGTGTGTGTGAATCTGAAGCAGTTTAAAGCACTTTGAGTACCAGTCTGGGTAGAAAAATGCTATATAAGTGCAGAACATTTACAAGATTATTTACAGGAAACACAACGGTCCCACTTGCGCAGCAATAAGAGACAATAAAGAGAAAAAAGGTCCTTGAAAAGAAGTAACCACCAGCAGAACCAGGTTCAGGGCGGGTGGCCATCTGCCTCGATGTGAGAGATGAAAGACATGAGAGAAAAGAACAGCTGGCAACAAATAAAATAACAACAAGAAGCAGCAGAGAGTTTGGTAGGACAAGTCATAGCAAACAAAGCATATAGGCCAGGGATTACTGGGATGGCATGATAGCTCAACAGGTAGAGCATTTGTCTTCTAGCCCAAGGGTGAGCAGTTATGTGAGCAGCTCGCTACATACAAGAGAGAGAGAGGGAGAAAGATAGGATGAAGCAAGAAGGAGAAGATAAAAGCTAATCACCTGCAATTGAGGCAGGCATTGAGATGAGAGGCTCTCAGTGTGTCAGGGGACATCCCACAGCACACTAAGTATATACCAGCATAACTAAGGTTCAGAGTCACCTGAGCCAGCTCTGACTACAAGCTTTATCAAAAAGGAACGTTTTAAGCCTAGTCTTAAATGTCAAAATGCTGCCTGCCTTAGGTAATTGGAACTAGTTCTACTGGAGAGGTCTCCAATTCTACATGTGGAAACTCTAGAAACCACAAGTACAGTGAGAGTGATAAAGTAAGAGAACCAAGTGAGAGTGAAGTGTTTTGCTGGGATAGTGTGGTTCTAAGATATAATAGAGCTTGATCATTAAGCGCTTTACAGTATATGTGTTAAAACTTTTACATTTAAGGGAGCTAAAAGAGAGGAGCTATTATAGGAAAAATATGATATAAAATACATAAGAATATTCTTGCTAATTCTAGTCATAACTCTGGCTGCAGAGTTTTAGATGAAGTTTCATCTGGTTTCAGAGATAAATAAATATGAGGCAAACAAAGTAAATACAAAATGTGAGTGATGATTTTCTTTTCGGAAAAGAAAAGGTGTCTGACCATTATCAAAGTGTGTTTTAGTATATATAAATGTTACATATAAATGTTATATCCCAAGTGTTCAAAGCTCTTTCAAATGGTAATACATTCATACATACATTCATACACACCAGTGAAATTGGCAAAAAATAAACATTATTAATTGAAAGTCCCACACTTTCAACATTCCGTAAGTTTATTTGATGAAAGCCAATACACTAATAAGTGGCAGACTCCCCAGGAACGACATCGCAGAGTGAAAAAAGTCTGTCTCTGGCTGAAATCCTGCATCGGGAATTTAAATCCTTCATCGACAACTTCACGAGTCGTTGGAATTCAGCAGGTGAAAACACTGGCCGCTGAAAACGTCTCACTACGAGACTCAGTCAAGTCTTCAACTGAGAACATATCTCATCTAAATAAAAAAAATAAAAAAATTAAAGAAACTGTCACTGATCTCCAGGCCCATAGCATGAGAGATAACCTGGTGTTTTCAGGTATGCTGGAATCTGAGGAGGTTGCAGAAACCACAGTTAAAACATTTATCAAAACACACCTGAAGCTACCGTAGGATACCGTAAAAAACATTCGCTTTGAAAGAGTCAATCGGCTGGGAGCCAAGAGGCCCGGAGCACAGAGGCCGCGTCCCATCGTGGCCAAGTTTGGATTCTTTAAACAGAAGGAGCAGGTCAAGAGCCGTGGCAGGGAGCTGAAAGGAATATTTAAACAGTACATGAGCGACTATTGACTTTGCGATGCATGGCATTCTTTTCACCCTAATCGTAAGGAATATACTTTCTTCTCACATGTCCATCACTCCTACTCTTGTTTGGATTATTTCATAGTCAACAGCCCACTGCTGAGTGACATTTCAGACACAGAGATCCACCCTATAGCTGTCAGCAATAATGCTCCTGTATCTTTAACGCTGATAAATAAGAAGGCCAGTCCACCAAGTAAAAACTGGAAATTTAATAAATCTGTGCTCAAGATTTTATTAAATATTACCAAAAAGAATGGCTTTTATATTTAGACTATAATGACTGCCTGGTACATCAGCATCTGTTATATGGGAAGCAGGCAAAGCTATAACGAGCGTCCTGGTAGCTCAATGGGTTAAGTGTCAGACTGGGACGTAGAAGGTTGTTGGTTCGAAAATAACCACATGATAAAAAAATGTATCACCGCAACGCACACGAATACCAAGGCAGACATTACATTATGAAGTTTGAATTAGATTTTTTGGACAAACCATGTGGGACTAACTAAGCGGCAAACTCTAGGCAGAATAACAATAATAATAATAATAAAGTAGATTAAAGTCGGAGGAAATCATACTTGGGGTGTGCACACCCCACAATAAAGTAGATTAAAGTTGAAGGAATTTATACTTGGGGCGTGCCTTCAGGAAATGCCACACCTAAGAGGTGGGATGGATTATCTCGGCAAAGGAGAAGTGCTCACCTTCACACATGTAGAAAGATTTGAGAACAGAGAGTCATGGGTCTTTTGTGTATGTAGTAAAATTTTCAGATGTTTGAGTTCAGCTTATGAGAAATGGGACCAAAAACAAAAGTGTTGCATTTATATTTTTGTTTAGTGTAGGTAGTAAAGCTTACATGGAACAAGCTCGATGGATGATCATCATTAAGGTCTTGTACCCTGTTTGAGCAGTAAAATGACAATATTATGTTTATGATGTCAGACACAAGTTATTAATCATCATCATCATTATCATTTGCTAACAGATGCACTGAGCAGAGAGAGGATGCACTAAAACAGTCAATTTAGTGGCAAGGCATAAAATTCCATTTGTTTTAATCATTAAACAAGGGAGTAGTTATTCAGTTAAAATATTATGGCGATATTATGTGGTACTAAATAGGACAGCTACACAGTGATGAATTTCAAACAGCTAGAGGTCACACAGAGTCCAAGAGCAATGAATCTATGGAAACTCTGGGGGGGTGAAGAAAAATGCACACTCATTAGAGCGCCCTTGTTTTCTGCAGTTCCGTCTCTGAAATGAAGGAAGGATCGGATACTAATAAAAAGTGGGGCAGATGAAGCAGTTCTGTGATAGGCTGTTTTGTCGGAGCTGCAGTTACACCTTGAAAGCAGAAACTGTTAGTTAGAGGAAAATAAACCTCACCCAAAGATTTTAGGTGAGTCATACACAGAGCCTTCTAATAAGTAATATTGCAGCGTTAGTCCAGCTGTGTTATGTTATATTCTCTCTCTCTCTCTCTCTCTCTCTCTCCATTCCATCCATCCCAAAATGTCTCTTGTACACCAATTGGTTTCAAAGATCTTTTCTCTTTGTCTGTATTTAAATGATTTAACACATCTTTAAAATTTGGCTGCCCAGTTTGTTGCAATTGCAAACATAAATTTCAACGTTCATTATTATAAACACACTTTAGCATTTTTACAACAAACAACAGTTAGTAGAAAATGCTATTTTATTTTATTTATGGCCAGTCTAACAGGATGTGAGGATCCGGTACAGATGGAAGCTTTAATGTTGCTAGAAACATTAGAAACATTAGAAACTGTCCAACTTTATATCGGACTTTCGGCCACTCCTCCTGCTGAGTCTGTCTTCTCTCCTCTTTTTACCAGGCCAGGTGCAGTTTATCTTGAACAAGCTCTATGACAGACGAACAGACCACTGACTGGCATATATACATTAAGCATTATTTTGACTGACGCAGAACTGACCAACATTTTATTTTCAAATGATTGGCTGCTATTTAGGTTTTTCTGCAAAAGAAAATAAGAAATAAGGAGCACACCATAGGGAACGAGTGAAACACGCAAGGTAGCCATTACACAAGAGCCTTTGATAGTGAAATAAAAATCCTTGTGAAGTCAATGAAGAAGAACTGAGCACAATATGTTTATGCTCCTAAACCTTTTCAGGCTTTTATGTTGGAAATCCTTTCAAGTCAAGTCAGTATGAGACAGTATAAGACAGAAAAAAACATTTCCTCGCTTCAAAATGCGTAAGTGATGATGATGGGGTGTGATGTTATTATAGCACTGGTCATTTGCATCTCACTGTGGTGAAATGAACTCATTTCATGGTCCACTGGGTGGTTTGGGGGACCCACAAATAATTGAGAACTGCCACTTGCCCAGGATAGTCAGGGCATCAAGTGTTGCTGAGACAAGCGGGCTTGGGGAAATGTAAAACGAAGCATAATGCCCAGCCATGGAAAAACATTAGTACTCAAAGATGTGCGTAGCGCTTTACTTGTGCTGCAGTAAAAAGAGATTTCCCAAGTCATTCAGCCTGGAGGAGGCAGCTCCTGTCACTGATAACTGTAACAACTAGTGCTGGGTATTGATTCAAATTTCAATAATCTATTTGAAGATCTATTTAAGATTTAAAATTGATTATCACTTTTTGGATGCTTTCAAAGCAGGCACTAGGCTAACGTTACGACTAGTGTCTGACGCAAGTTGTTTTAATATATTCTAACCAAGCAGGAATAATGGGGGTAACGATATTAACTCTTTAGCACCTAAGCCTCAAAATACACCTGGCCTTGTTTCCTATTTAAGCTGTAAAAAAGCTGAAAATATGAAGGGTTACATGAATCTTTGGACTGGAAATTGATCTTTAGGAACTATTATAAAAATCGATTCAGAATCAGATTAAGGGTTTTTGTTTCAACACAGCACTAGTCACAACCTTAGGCCAAGGCTCCTATAAGGCTCAATAAGTCAAAGTCATTTGAGTTACTACCTAGCATCCATCACTAATAAATCATTGACAATTAGTTTTGAAACATTAAATGAGGCCATCACCAAGGAAACTGGCAGAATCGAATAGATTTTACATTGCAAGTGATAACAGATTAAAATAACATGTACACAAAGCAGTTTTTACTTTAATAAAAGTAAAGCCAAGGTTCGCATACTCAAACCCAAAAGTTTGGTGAGTGAGTTCTGTTGCAATATGCTCATATATTAAATATATTAAAAAGCTCCTTAAAGAGTGAAGTGGTTGCAGCAAACCATTGGTCAAGTTAAGAATACTTAAAAATATATATTTATACTATACAGTTCTGTTTTAATACATCAGACTGTGTACAATGTTATTTCCTGTCTAATGTAAGACAGAATTGAGCTTGGGATTTGACATATTTGTCTTTGAAAAGATCACACTAATATGGATTTAAACCCTTGTTGCTCTACAGAGTCTAGTCATATCTCAATGTTGCCTTTATCAGCTGGACAAAAATCACAGGGACTTCAAAAGGTTATCATGGATGTCTGCGGAAAGGTTTGAAGAAAGGTTTGACTTACATATTACATCTAGAAATCAGTGAGCTTTAACATTACTCTTTTTTCCCCTAGCCTCACATAAAATTATGATCCACAATGCCTCTCTGCTTATTCTTCTATAAAACAATGAATTTTGACTGAATATGTACAGTAGATTGTAAAACAATCGGATGGTCTAAGTTCTGGTAAACTTTCAAACCTGAAAAGCTACCGAGCCATCATCACTATAGACACCGGTTGTTTTATGTTTAGACTGTGAGAAATAGGATATTAATCAATACTTTTTTTAAAATATAATGTTTTGATGTAAAAATGTTAATGAAGTGTCAATAATTTTTTCACTCTGTATTTGTGGGTACAGTAGCCAGTGATTGTTGTTAGTCCACAACCTCAGATTCCATTTTTCAGTCTTTGTCAGAGATGTGTCATGTCAGACAGTAACAGGACTGTGTCTGCCTGCTCAGATGTTGTTGCTTTGATAACTTTTCAAATGCGTGAACACTCTGCGCTTTGCCTCAAGTGGTGGCTTGTGCTTTTCTTCAAGGCACATCTCCACGAGCTGCACCAGTCAGCTTTGTTGTTTGCCGAGCTGCCCTTGTCACAGTCCTTAGATTCACTGGTTTTCACTTTGCTCAGTCATTTGTGAATGTGTCCGGACTGAAACAGAGCTGCGTCCCTGTTAGTAGCTACTGGGCAAGAGGAGGACAAGAGAAGCTTGTCCTCCTCTTGAGCATCCATGTGGGTGACAAGGTAGAATAGAGAGTGCTTTAGATGGGTGGTAGTGGAGCAGCCTAGGCGACATGTAAGTCAGCCACTTTTAATCAGTCATTCCTACGGTATATTACTGGTTGGGCCAAAAAATGGGTCAGGAGTCTATTTTTGGAGACCAAATATATTTCCATAAGTCCCAAGTCAGTGGGGATATAATTTATTCCTTGAATCATTAAGCTTAGAAGCCAAACTGAAACGCTTAATGTCTAATAAGTATCTCATTTAGGCCTGTGGCTGAAAAGGTATAAGAAGACATTATCTCAGTGATGCTCAGTGTCCCAAAATCCCTATTGAGTTTTGAATATCAAAGCTTCCTGCAAGAAAGATACTGTATAGATGTTAGTAAACCTCAAGGGCCACATTTTTCCCACTATACTTTCTAAACTTGCTTAGTCTGTCATGCGCCTTCTGTGGATTCACCTCCTACACATATGTCCTGACAACTAACGTCGTCTATTTCACACACATCTTATCCAAGTGCTGGGTCATCAGTGCTGCTGTGAGAGCCAAACACAGTGGCCAATAACTCTAGCTATTTTGGTTGCAAGGCACCTTCACCGCAGTGGACGTTCAGCTGGGAGCTTTGTGGGAGCTGACTAGCAGTGGTTGTAATCTGCAAACTCTTAGGTTATAAAGTTGTGATTGGGGCTGAATAGTTTCTATTTCCTTATATTTAAAATATTTTTGAATATCAAAAAGCAGAGGGCACTCAGATATCTCCCTCATTGCTCACTGTGGCTCTGTCTTGCTCATTCTATTCCCCTGCATTAGCAGATAAATGATTAAAGAAACAACTTTCTCAATCTGTTTTAACAGTAATATATTTTCTGTGCAAAACAAATCAGATTACTAGTAAGAATGAAATGATTAACAGAAGCATTGGAGAGGAAATGTTCTACACCACAACATTAAAGTGGCCTGGTAGCAGAGTGGTTAGGGCAGAGGGCTCGAAAGCAGAAATCCTGGGTTCGATTCCCACATACCAGGTGTGTCCCTAAGAGAGACACCCAGCGCCAGAAGAAGAACACATTTTACTGCGTGCTGTACACTGTATAATGATGTATGTGACAAATAAAATTTGGATTTAAAGCCTCCTCGTGTTGATACTTAATGTTGTACGGGTCATTCCTCCATCCCTTTACTCTTTAGCACAAGCACAAGCAGATTATCACTCTTTACTGCATGGCATGTGTGGATGTGGATTGTTTCTGGTACTGGTTCTTTTTTTCTTCTAACTGAGAGAGGTTGTAACACGGCAAAAGGAATCTTGAATATGCTGTAAACTGGAGACATTTTGTTTCATTTAAACAAATCATTGAGAAGTTTTGAGATGAAAGTTTAGAATTTAGTTTTTTATGTGGTATTTGCATCTATACACATAAGCCAAGATATCATATGTTAATGAAATGTGTGACTGCCAGGTATTTTCTGTTACTCTTCAAAAACAAAATAATTTAGATTATTTTGTTTCTACCTTTTCTGGGTGGTAACATGGTAATCACTCAATCAGTCAGCAAGTATAAAAATTTCAATAGATACTGTTTTGCAGCCTAATATTATTTTGTTTGACCAAGTAGCACTAAGACAAAGTACAGCTGAAGCTCATCAGAATATTAAATATAAACATTTTATGGAATATCACATAAATTATATTTCCTGTATGTAGTATGTTTATGTGCTTCAGAACGTATATCTGTATCATGCTTGTGTTTAACAGAAATTGTTTACTGTTTTGCTGTTCATACACTTATCAGATGTATTTTGTCTTCACTGCTGAGGCACCTTTATGTACATACAGTTTTAATAACATAAAGTCAATGTTTAGTCACAGAGTTTTAATGTCTGACATGTCTGATTAATAAAAAGAGCATTTAGCTTTATAGTTAGTGTTCTGACTCCTGCCAGTGTTGGGTTCCCCCTGGTGGTATTTTGAGGTTACTGCGGCTTAAATGACCGGAAACTTTTAGACGCTTCAGTCGTGCTCATGTGTAAGTGCTCCACCACAGAGAGTTGGTTGTCTGAGCCTTAGAGTGGAACCAACAGTGAGTATTTATGTATATGATTATTCAGCTGTTCGGCGTTACTGTGTTCTTGGAGATAATGTTGGAGACGTTTTTCTTTTGAAGTCACGAAAAACGTGCTAATTATGCTAATGCTAATCGCAAAGCTAACCATAAGCAACCATTTAGCTGTTTGGCAAATTTCATCTATTGTCAAGCCATGTTGTCATCTATGCCATGTTACCGTGCAAACCATAACTGCTGTTTATAGTGCTAATGTACAGTGTTGGTTCATATTTCTTGTTTTAATTGTAACGTGTGTATGTTTTTTGTGTGATAACTGAAGATTCAGTAAAGCGGCTTCAGCCAAATCCACCGGGTCTTTGAGTTTGTTTTCGCTATCTGTCAGCCAGGACAGAATAGTTAGCAACTACTTTGTGTGACATAGGATGAAGTGTTTAGAATAAACCCAGTAAATAATGGGAACATCTTCAGACAGATGTTGACTGCATAATACAGAAGTACGTTTACAGGGCCATAAAATGGTGGACAGGGGTCAGTACAGGAAATATGTAACACTAGCCATGGTCGACCATGATTAAGCAGTGTTTTATAAATTACCCGTGAACGTCACCCTTAAGTACAAATACAGATACCATCCCAAAAATTTACTTTTAATTTATTTGACTGGTTTCACAATGCGCTTCTGTAGATTCAGGGTATATACAAAAATCCTGTGATTGAATTTAGTACTTTTTAATACCTTTTTCAATACCTCCTGAGCATATTTTAAAATCAACACGGCGTTGAGCAGCAACTGTTTGCATTTATTAGTTAATGATCCAAATCTGAGGATATACCAGATTTTACTGTCCAGACGCCACAGAGTCTCTGCACGCTGTGTTGGTGTAGCCAGTCATTATAGCGATTCTTATTCTCGATAAATGAATAATGAAAAATATGCAACTGCGTGAAAATATCGGAAACATTCACTGCAAGGTTTTGAAAAACTTTGCTACATTGCAACTTTCCAGAGGTACTGCATGGTCACCTAGAGATTTGCCATTGATGCAGCCTTTGAAGTGTAATGGTGGCAGCATCACAGAAGGCAGAGATGAGGTATGTTTAATTTTAAACAACCCGTTCGCAAATGTTTAAGTCTGTCAATATAATTCAGGTTTTGCACAAGTAAGATCTCAGGGCATGCTAGGAAAAACCTAGCTCTCACCTGATCTAAGATCTGGTTCAGGTGTTGCATCCACAACAGTGGTCAGACTTTTCACTCTGAAGATTATTTTGCAGTGCTGTCTCAAGAGCATGAGGGTATGTTGCAACCAATAGCTTTTGCTAGCCGGAGTTTAAAACCTGCTGAGCGTAACATGAGCAATTATAGCTCTATGAAGCCTGAATTGGTAGCCCTTAAGTGGGCAGTAACTGAAAGATTCAGGGAATATCTGTTAAGCCATCCTTGTACTGTATTTACTGACAACAACCCCTTGAGCCATTTGGGTATGGCATAATTAGGAGCCATAGAGCAGAGGTGGGTATCAGAATTGGCTGCTTTTGATTTAACTTTAAAGTATCAGCCAGGTTCTCAGAACACAAATGCGGATGCTTTGTCTCGTCAGTATGTAAGTACGGGGAAGGGAGAGAAACTGTGTTCAAGGTTGCAGGGTAAGCAAGTTCACAGTGTCCAAGCAGAGTGTTCCCAATTATATTTAGCCATTCTACAGAAGCATGACCCAATCATTGGATCTTTTCTGAGGTATTGGAAGGTGGCCAAACCACCTGAAACTAAGGAAAGACACACTCTCAGTACGGGCACAAGGGAATTGGTTAGGCAGTGGTGGCGTATCAAGGAAAGAGACTCTGTGTGGTACCGTCGAATTTATACTCTTGTCGGAGGGAGAGAGATTAATCAGCTTATTTTGCCACAGTGTTTGCAAAACCATGTTTTACAGGCACTTCATGATGATCATGGCCATCAAGGAGTTGAGCGTACAGTACCATTGGTATGCGCACAATATTATTGGCCAAATATGTATGCAGATAGTGAGAGATGGTGTAAAGAATGTGAAAGGTGTGTTCTTTCCAAAGCTATTCCACCAAAGGTTTACCTATTTATGGGTAGTAATAAAGCTAAAATTTTAGCAATAGATTTTACAGTGTTGGAGCCCTCAACAGATGGTAGAGAAAACATATTAATGATTACAGGAGTTTTTTCAAAAATGTACTCAACAAAGGACCAGCGGGCTAGCATGGTGGCAGAGGTGTTAGTGAAGCACTTTTTGGACCTCCGGGCCGCATTCATTCAGGCTACCTATTCAATTCAATTTAATTCATCTTTATTTGTATAGCGCCAAATCACAACGAAAGTCATTTCAGGGCACTTTACATTGCAAGGTTTAGGACC
>JAUMHF010000012.1:9646602-9660558 GCA_032359275.1 Microctenopoma steveboyesi | reverse complement strand
TGTTTTTATATTTATATTTCGTTGGTGCTACTTATGGTGGTGGGATTTCTAATCTTTTGTATGGAGAGCGGCTGTATCCATGGCAAAACAATTTCCCTCTGGGATTAATAAAGTGTTTTGAATCTTTGAATCTTTGAATCTTGAATTGATAGTAGCCACCTTCTCTGTGAAGAAGGTGGCAGAGAGAGTGAGAGAGGTGAAAGAGAGGTAGAGGATGGAGGTGGGGGAGGGGGAGGGTTCAGGAGGCAGTTGAATGTGGAGAAAAGTTTGCAAGTATCAGTACAGTTGATTACCTTATTCTGGAAGTATAATGATTTTTCTCAATGTCATGTTGGTTTTTAAACATATTCAAGAGGTATTGGAAAAGGTATTAAATTCAGAGTTGTTAATCAGAGTTAGCTCCTTGGTATAACTTATACCATAGCTTAAAGATGACAACATGAAGGCTGGAAAGGAGGTGGCACTCATATTCATAAGAATATCGCTTGGCCTGGAAAGATAGTTCATTAACGTATGAAAAAAAAGCCCTCCGTAAAGATAGAACTACATATTATTCCTCACTAATTGAGGCAGTCTTATTTAGACTCCTTCCTTCCTGTAAATCGTGCAGTTAATCACAATAATCAATTCATCTAAATCAACTACCTTTTAGACCCCATCCCAACTGGACAACTCAAAGAAGTTTTACCTCTAACCAGCTCGTCCATATTAGATCAGATAAGCATTTCCTTATTAACAGGTTATGTACCACAGGTATTTAAGGTAGCTGTACTCAAACTCAAAAAACCTGCACCTGATCCAGGGGTTTTAGCAAAGTATAGGTTTCCAAGTTATAGAAAACCTGCATGTTTGTTCATTCAAAACAAGGAGCATTTATGTTCAATTTAAGTCATTTTTACTTGCAATAAAACAAAGTTATACATCGCTGAGTCTGAGTCTCTTGTCCTAACCAACAGACATGAAGTCGCGTGAGGACACAAAGACGAACACCCCTATTCTATCCTGACCCAGTATATATACATGATCATAATCTTGATGTTGTCCTCTTCTTATTGGCTAGAGTTCCTCCTCCTCCTGGAGATGTATTGACACCAATTGTCCTGCTTTCCTGTTGATTTCTACTTCCTGTAGAATGTACCGGATGAAGTCTTGCTGTCGTGCTGTAACGACATCAAAAGATACCAGACACAACACAATACAGTTTCACAACCCCTTAACATACCTATGGCATGAGACTAATACAAACCATTACCAATGGTGTAGCTCTTTTTCTGCAAGCTTATGTTAGTTAGTATGTTAGTAAGTTAAGTAAAATGAATATCCCTTTTTTCCATTGCATAGTTATGTGGTGTTAAGGTGCCTGCTCCTCATTGAACGATCAGCTGACACACATGGTTCCACATTATCCCTACAAACATTACTAAAACAAAATAGGTGATCAAAGAGAATCACACAAAGCAGATGATCAAAGATCACCCCTGAGTCATGCAATCATGAGTTACAGGGTCACAATACACAGTACTAATCAATCAGTCATTCACAGTACACAAACAAATCATATCCTGTAAATTATACTAAAGTTTTTCTTAGCACACTCCTAAAGTAAAACCTTTTAGTGTTATTTTAAAAAACACTAAAATCCAATAAGACCAATATCCAATCTGCCCTTTTTTGCTAAAATCACTAAGAAAGTTGTGGCAAAGCAATTATGTGACCACTTGCACAGGAACAATTTTTTATGAAGATTTTCAGTCAGGATTTAGAGTAAACATACTACAGAAACAGCACTGGTGAAAGTCACTAATCATCTTCTCTTAGCCTCAGACAATGGATTTGTCTCTATACTTCTCTTGTTAGACCTTTGTGCGGCTTTCAACACTATTGTCCACAACATTTTATTACACAGACTGGAACATGTTATTGGGAATAAAAGAACAGCACTAAGCATATGAATCATTCTAAATTGCACCATTATCTGCTTTGTCTGCTGATCTGTGGGAGCAAGTTTTGCAGATGAACATTGGAAAAAAAATCTATCTGTTAGATAAAGAAAGTTAATTATGGGATCCCACAGGGTTCTGTGCTTGGACCAATTCTCTTTACCATATACATGTCTACGCTGGACAATATTATAAAAAAACACCCCATTGCTATGCGGGTGACACCCAGCTATATTTATCTATGAAACCTAATGAAACAAATCAACTAGTAAAACTTCAAGCGTGTATAAAACACATAGTGGACTAGATGTCCTGTAACTTTCTACTCTTAATTCAAAACTGAAGTTATTCTATTTGGTCCCCAAGGCCTGAGAGACAAGATATCAAATCAAATTGCCACCTTGGCTGATATTGCACTGGCTTCAAACACTACTGTGAGGAATCTTAGTGTTATTTTTGATCAATATATCTCTTTTCACCATTACATAAAATACATTTCCAGAACTACCTTCTTCCACCTCAGAAAAATGTCTAAGATTAGAAGCACCCTGTCTCTGATGCTGAGAAACTAGTCCATGCTTTTGTAACTTCTAGACTTTGTTAGTCAATGACTTGATAAGTGACCATCAAATAGACTTATTTAGTTTCACTGAATCTGGCTGCAGCAGGATGAATATGTCAGTCTGAATGAGTCGACCCCCCCCCCCCCCAAGTCATATTAATTATCATATTCCCAGAAGCACATACGAGGCGGAGGAGTTGCAGCAATCGATGCAATTGATTTAGTTCTTAGTACAGATATAGTAATTATAGTGGGTGACTTTAACATTCATGTAGATGTTGATAACTGTCTCAGCACTGCATTTAATTCTTTGTTAGAGTCCATTGGATTTAATCAACATGTAAATAAACCCACTCACACTTAGATAAACCCACTTTTAATCACATCCTCGATCTTGTTCTGACTTATGGAGTAGAAATTGATAACTTATTATTTTTTCCCAAAAACCCTTTGTTGTCAGACCATTTCTTAATAACATTCGAATTTACTTTAATGGAGACGACTTCAATTAAAAAAAATCCTTTAAAGTAGATGTTTAACTGAAAATGCTGTCACTAGATTTATGAAAATGATTCCACCATCTTTTAACCAAGTAACATCCACCTACATAGAGGAGAAGAGTGACACTAATCTCACCCCTGTACATATAGATTATTTAGTTAACAATGCTGCAGCTTCTCTGCTCACTATACTTGATACTGACTAACCCTCTGAAAACGAAGGTAGTTAATCAGAAGGGGTTTGCTCCATTGTACAACTCACAAATCTGTAGTTTAAAGCAGAAAGCTGGAAAGGAGGTGGCGCTCCACAAATTCATATATATAGCTTAGCCTGGAAAGATAGTTTATTAACGTATAAAAAAGCCCCCTGTAAAGCTAGAACCTCTTATTATTCCTCATTAATTGAGGCAAATAAGAACAACCCCAGGTTTCTTTTCAGCATTGTAGCCAGACTGACAAAGCGACATAGTTCTGTTGAGTTGATTATTCCCCCTTTTCTCTTAGAAGTAATGACTTTATGAACTTCTTTAAAAGTAAAATCTCAACTATTGGAGAACAAATTGACCAGTCCCTTCATGCAACTTGGATGGACAGACACACTTGTCCAACAACTATAGAATTGTTTATAGGTCCTCAGTCTTACTTAGACTGCTTCTTTCCTGTAGATCACACCGAACTAATTTCAATAACTAACTCATCCAAATCCCCAATGTGTCTCTTAGATCCCATCCCTACTAGACTGCTCAAGGATGTTTTACCTTTGATCAGCACATCCATTTTAGAGCAGATAAATCTATCCTTATTAACAGGCTATGTACCACAGGCCTTTAAAGTAGCTGTAGTAAAACCTTTACTAAAGAAACCTAATCTAGATCCAGAGGTTTTAGCCAATTATAGACCAATATCCAATCTACGCTTTAAAATCCTCGAAAAGGTGGTTTCGAAGCAGCTCTGTGACCATCTTCGCATGAATGAGCTTTGCTTGTTTAAAAGACAAAGGCCTGGATGTCCTGTAATTTTCTACTCCTTAACTTAGACAAAACTAAAGTTATGATATTTCGACCTAAAACACTAAATGATCAGGCCCCAACATATCTTAAAGACTTGATAGAACGTTATTATCCCAGCAGAGCACTTTGCTCTCAGAGTGCTGGTCTACTTGTGGTTCCTAGAGTTTCTAAATGTAGATTGGGAGGCAGAGCATTTAGCTATCAAGCTCCTCTACTGTGGAACCAGCTCCCAGTTAAAGTTCGGGAGGCAGACATCCTTGCTACCTTTAAGATTTGAATTAAAACTTTCCTTTTTGATAAATCTTATAGTTAGAGATGGATCAAGTGACTGAACCATCTCTTAGTTATGCTGCTATAGGCTTAGTCTGCTGGGGGACTCTATATCTCACTCCTCCTCCTTTTCCTTCTCTGTCCACTTCACTGATATTAAATGTTAATAACTTTGTTTCTTTTCTCTCCCCTAGTTGTGCTTCGTTCGCAGCTTAACTAGCTGCCATAGATTTAGTTTGCTGGGGGACTTTTCTGAAACACTGAGCTCCTCTCCTCCTTTTCTCTCTTTCTCTCTTTTACAATGACATCATTACATGTTGTTAACATTGTGTCTCCTCTCTTCCCTAGTTGTGCTTCGTCCTTCTGTCTGTCTTTCTCTCTGTACCTCTTTGCAGGTGTCCCTGACTTTGGAGTTGTGTGATTTCACCTTGTGGCTACTGGTCCTACCAACCTACCTAGTGCTTCGTCTGCTGCTCCTTGTTGTTTTTATTATCTCTGTTACCTGCTTTTCTTTTTTTTCTCCTCTGTCCACTAAACCCAGCCGATCGAGGCAGATGGCTGCCCACCTTGAGCCTGGTTCTGTTGGAGATTTCTTCCTCTTAAAGGTAGCTTTTCCTCTCCACTGTCGCCTAGTGCTTGCTCAAATAGGACTGTTGGGTTTTCTGCATTATTTTGTTTACATGTACACTTATATTTTTGCAAGGTCCTAAACCTTGCTATGTAAAGTGCCCTGAAATGACTTTCGTTGTGATTTGGCGCTATACAATTAAAGATGAATGACACAAAATGGCTATTTTTTCAAATGATTTCAAATGATTTAGTAGCACTGACCCTAACACCAAACAAAAAAATGCTTGTTTAAGCTGCACAAGTGCAAAACTACAATTACATAATGATTGCTTGATGTATTATTGAATTATATCTGAGTTGGTATCAGAAAAGATCATATTAATCTGACTGGGATCTTCTCTCACTGTCTCTTTGGCACACTTACTGTGTGTGTCAGTAAAACATCATAGGCTAAAGTAGAAGCAAGTCAAATAGGAGAATGAATTCTCCCATTTTCCTGTGGATGTGCTATATTTAACAAAGGAGTTGTAGCAGTGGTACAGTAAGCCAGCTGTTAGGGAAGGTTGGGCGCCAGACAGAGAGCAGTTGCTCAAAAACTGTCAATAAGAAAAACAGTTATTCCTCCAGCAGTCTGACCAACACCCGGTTAGCGACCCTCGCTACAAAATCGTCAGCATGCACTCTGCTGTCAATCACGGTACACAAAGGCAAAAAACACACAACAAATGAATTCATTTCATGTATTTAACAGATCTACAATTCTACTAGCAAAACAAGCACCTCCAAACAAAAGAAGCAGTAGAAAAATATTAGTTAACCAACCCAAAACATCTTTCTATTCAAAGACAAGATTTCAAAAGTACAAAAAAAACCCACAAAATATGTGTGTTCAATGTTCATGGCGTGATTTTAGTCCATTCAGTTGAATTGCAGTGTATGTACAGCATGTGCAGTTCAAGGTGTGTAGGTGTGTTGGGAGTGTGCGTGTGTGTGGAGTGGAGTGCTGTGAGGGGGGGCAGTCAAGGTGCGCAGCAGCCAGGAGTAGTAAGAACGCAGGGAGACTTAGCTTAGTTTGGTGGTGTCAGCAGGAGGCTTACTTCCAAGCAGGAACACATTGGTTCACCCACTCCCAGCACGAGCAACTTCCAGGCTTTATGCTGGTTCTCCAGACATATTCTTGGCTCTGTCTTTTCCTAGTCTCAGGTTCAGAAGACAACTGAATGTGCTCTCACTCTTTCTTCTTTCTTCACTCTTCCCTCCTGCTACAGCATTCTGCAGACTGCCTCTTTCCCATACACAGGTGTGCCTCTTTATCTCTTAACATACTCATGCCATCTTCCCACTTTCTGTCTGCCACAGAGTCAGTGGGATGTGTGTGGTAAAGTTCAATATCAAATGCCTGTGGATGAGGAATGGTGTACAATAGTGTAATGGCTACTCTCTTTTGCTCAAAAAAAACTATCTTAGGTAAAGCATATGAGCGGGGAATTGCCGCTCGACAAGAGTCATTGGAAAGGCAGTTTTTTTTTAACAGACACATTAGCCAATTCTCTCTTATCAATTCAAGCATGCACAACAAAACAGCAACTGAGTTACAACCTTCTCGCCCCCGATAAACTCTTTTTTCATCTAAATCTACAAATTATACAACAGCTGAATTGGCCTTATTAACAAAGTCCCTGTAGTAGTACAAACTAAACAAGACCTAATAAGACCATCTCGGCCAGGTAACAGCTCTTCAATTCTTCCGAGTTTTCAGACCTGTCTGGGCAGGTTATGTTGTCCAGTGAGCACAATATCACCCATTTTCGGAGGGGTGGACCTTGAAAGACCACAGTGATGTGCTGACTTCAGTTCCAACAAATAATCGTTACGCCAGTTGTTCCAGAAATTGGTCATTAGCCTCTGCCTGTATCTCCATCTCCGAGGGATGTCATCCCTTTTAGGTGTTTGATGATGAATTTCACCTGGAAATGCCTTAGGCAGTAGAGACGTCGTTTGCCCACCTGTTAGGACAGTGCACATTTCTTCAAAGTTAAGGGAAGCTCTTCCTATAATCCTTTTGAGACAATTTCACTAATCGGACAAGCTGCTCCCAGAATCCACCCCACCAGGCAGCTCGTTCAGCAATAAGAAGAACAAGAAGAAGAAGAAGAATCCACTTTATTGTCATTGATACATTTTACAACGAAATTTCTTCACTGCAATTGACCCATCCCCCCTTTTGGGGAGCAGTGAGCCGCCACAGGCGGCGTTTGGGGACGCTCAGGGACACACCTGGTATAGGGGTTGGGCTGGGCGCCCAGCTGGGAGTCGATCCCGGGGCTCCTGCTTCCCAGCCCTCTGCCTTAACCACTCTGCTACCAGGCCGCCAATAAACTTCCAGGTGATCCCTCTCTGTGAGAAGGACTCCAATAACTGCGGATCTTTAATGCTCTTCCAAAGCTCTTTCAAGTCTTGCTTTCTTAAATGCTGTAGCATTGTCAGAGTAGATAACTCGACACAAACCTCTTCTAGCAATGAATCTCTTCAATGCTAGCAGAAATACCTCCGTCGATTGATCTGAGACCAACTCTAAATGGACAGCTCTGGTTACAGCATACGTAAACAGGGCAATGTGTGATCTTTTTACAGAACCATCCACCTTCACATAAAGTGCACCAGCAAAGTCCACGCCTGTGACTTTGAAAGGTGGCAATTCAGATATTCAATCCTTGGGCAAGTGCAGTGGGTTGTTGTCCAGCCTTTGCCTTGAATTTCTTACAAACTGTGCATCTGGCCACAGAGCTCTAGATCAGCTGCCTAGCACGGATAATCCAGTATCTCTCCCTCACTTGTACAAGAGTGTCTCTTACTCCTTAATGCATCACCCTTTCATGACAGTCCTGTATCAGCAGTTTGGAGAATCTAAGAGAGAATCAAAGACTACTCTGATGTGGTTGTCGCCTTATCTTCTCTGAGCACAGCATGGTGAGGCATATAGTATTTTACAGTGTCTGCACCTTCACTGTCCTGTGGCACATCCTCTGCGATGTTCTGCTCCAAATAGTCTTCCACCACATGATTATATCTGCTAAACAAGATCACATCCCTCTTTAATCTTTTCCCTAAACATTCAAACCGTTTTCTCGCAATTCTATAGTTGTTAGGGTTAGTTTTTCTGCAACATGACTCTGTGCAACTGTGTTGCGTTGTGATCTTGTAGGAACAGAGGAGCCAAACGTGTGTAGTGTGAGTGTTTCTTGAAACTAGCTATTTCCTTGCTTAATGGACCTCCAACCCATGCCTTCACAGTCTGTAGCAACACAGTTTTCTGTTCACCTGAATGATTTTCAGTTGGTAGGGAAGAACTGAAGAAACTACTGTCTCCTGTGATTCAGATGTGGACTGCATATCAACCCTTTCACCACTGCACACGGCAACATGATGTCTCCTTCCACATTTCTCACAGGACACATTCTTTAACCTACAGAATTTTGCAATGTGCTTCTGGACTAAACACAAAAAACATCTCCCCATACTTTTTAATTTGTCTTTTTTTTCAGCAATGTCATAGTTTGGGCAGTTTTCTGATTTGTGCTTGGACCCATTTCTGGCTGGCGGTGTGTAGTGCAGCAGCGGATTGCATGCTAGGTTTTTTAAACCTTTCATTGAAGGGTAACTTGTATGCTTCGTTCTCTGTCTTCTGTGGAGTGTATGATTTCGTCATCTGAAGGCTCTTTCTCTACTTTGAACTTCTTTCTGTAAAAATGTGACTATTTCAGATACCTTCCATTTCTCACCCTGTTTTCTCTGATGGCTATATTCTAGTGCAATGTCATCTGGAATCATTTTCAGGAGTATTGGGCATAGCAGGCCTCCATATCTTTCTGACACTACACCCAATGATTCCAGACTTCTGATTTGAATTTCACATTCTTGTATAGCTGCCTCAAATTGTGTACATCAGAAGATTTTTTAACAGGTGTTAGGTTCAGTAGTTTCAACATGTGAGCACTAATCACCACATCCTTTCTTCCAAATCTGGTTTGCAGTAACTCGATTGCATTGTCATAATTCTCATCTGTCAATGTCAGCCCTGCTACAGCCTTTGCTGCCTGTCCAGTGAGACAAGTTTTTAGATATGTGAACTTTTTTCTTTTACACAGTGCTTTGTTCTGGTGAATAACCGCTTCAATTCAAGCATACACAATGAAACAGCAACAAAGTTGCAACATATTCAGTTCTGCTATTCCTGCAAGACCTGAACCCTCCATCAGCTTCCAGTCAACGAACAAAGGCCATGTTTGCTGGAAAGCAGTTGCAATGATGATGCTACAACTCTTGGTTCTCAGGCGAACTCACTTCTGAAGCCACAGGAAATCAAGACTTATTGCTGTGGACTATGTGTTTATATCATCAAAGAATGGTGCTGCAATGCCAAAGTTATATCTGAACAGTGTTTTCTGATGGGGGGGGATTGCCTATCTGAAGTACAAGCCTGTGGCCTGATTTTTTGCCAACACAATTCAGACTGTGAGAGCTGTACAATGGAGTCAGTGATCAACAGCGCACTCTAATCACTGATTTAAAACATGCAAATTCCACAGAATTTGACAGAAAGAACTGAAAAAAAATGTTGTTTGTCATAATCAGACTCTCTTTGAAGAGTGTTCTGATCATTTTAATTTACATTCTGAAATTTAATTTAGGTTTTTAACAGTGCAGTTTTGTCTTCACTGAATTTCAGAGCAGAATATGTAATTTATTGTTATCTAGTTGTTTTCTATGATCTAACTCTTTTAACTATTTAAATACTGTAACTATATTTGTGCATGTATTGTAAATGTATTTTATTATTACACTATGGCTATGTTTTTATAATCAAATTTGACCACAGATGTCTTTTTCATTAGAGATGAGATCTATTTGCAGCTGTAGCAATATCACACTGGTATTAAAATATTATATGTAAGTTGTAACAAGATGCATTCAGATTTTTTTGCATCCTCTTCTCTCTAGGAGGGAACACTAGTTTGAAATACTCATCGACAAAGGGAATCAATATCTAATTACAAGCCACACATTATGGTGCTACAGGAGGGGAATAGGGAGAGGCCTTTCCTTCCTCCTTAAACCAAAGGCTCAATAACACCTTGTAGATTATGTCTTCACCCATCATTTGCATGCTGCCCTAGTTATGGCCCGAACACTTTGAGAATATATTACCATTTTCTGACTTAAAGTCAGCACTTTTCAGGGGTTGGACATTTGTCTTGCTGTGGTCTATCACTCAGCCTAAGCTGCATTCGATTTACACCGTAAAAAGGCAATAACATCCCTGCTAAAGTTATGTTTGTCTTGCTGGAAGTGCCATTATCTGGATCCAATTGTTTAATAGGGTCAGGATTTTTGTAAGAAAAAACAGTGATATATCCACATTTAATGCAACATAAATAATCCATATGTGATAACCTTTTTAACATTTCAGATCAAATAAGACATTCCACTTCTGCCTTTAGTTCTATCTATCTTACATTTACCTTGGAATGTTTCCTGTCAACCATTATATTTTGTGAAAATGTGATCACCATGGAAAGAGTTTATGGTCTCTTAAAATGGATCTGAGGTAATCCATTTGGGTGATAGCTGTTCAAGGTATATTACAGTCACATCAGATGTTCTTGTTACACAGTTAGGAAGACACTGAATTTAAAGCTGTGTCTATATCAAAAGCAAATAAGCTGCATTAATGAAACACGTCACTCCACAATTTTGCTGCCACAGCTTGCTCACATTGCTGTATATATTTTTAGTTTTTAAGTCTACTTTCCGTGTTTTAAATGACATATATTAATATATATCCATGTTTTTAAAGGTTCCTATATCATGTGTTTCACAACACACTGACTGCGTAAATAAATCATAAATAAAGAAGTCATTTTAATGAGTCAGTGGCTTTTTCCTGCTCATTGAAGCAGTATAACCCATCCAATCCATCTTACTACTCTCTACAAGACCAGTCTAACCAGTAAAATGCTGTTTTACAGCATATATATGACTAAGAACTTATTTAAATGGCTTCATTTTCCTTTTAATAACATAGTTAAAAGCTCCCTAAATTCCTAAATTTCATGCAGATATATCTTCACTTTGAACTCAAAGCTACATGTAGTGGATAGTTTTTGCATTTTATGGAAAGTGTACTCCATGCTGCCTGATGCTGGACACAGTACGCATGCAAGTGTTTCTACTAGACACCAACCATACAGATTGGACGGGCTTGCTACACCTGCTGGATCAAGAACTTGAGTTTAGTACCTTGCTGGTACTGGAGTGCATTAACACAATGCACTGCCCCTAGCAAGATCTTGTTATCAAGAGTTATAAAGAGTTTTTCCTCTCCACTGTCGCCTCAATGCTTGCTTAAGTGGAACTGTTGGGTTTTCTCAATGTTTCTGTAGATATTGATATAATGTGTAAGGTCTTAAACCTTTATGTTTCCTTTCAATTAGGACCTGATCTACTAAGTTTTTTTGTTTATGAACGACAAAATATTGCACCCTGTGGATTTTGCCCCTTCGTAATTTCATACCTTTGAAAAGCAGTACACTCTGCTCACACATGGATGTCTGCTGGTATTTGAAGAAGTAGGCTATATTGGAGAAATGAAAGTATCCAAAACATGTTTACATCTTGTGTTAAGTTATAGGCTACAGTGTAAGTTGGGGGCATTCACAGGGCAAATCCTTCAAACTAGTTACTGTCCCCTCAACCGCAGGTCGTGTATTTGCTGATGAACTTACTCATTAACATACTTATTACAGTGCATCATTACCCCGTAACATTTGGTGCATCCATGCGAGAATTAATTCTTCACCAACTTATACATGCAATGCTCGATAAAAAGACTTATTAGCTTCAGTTAGTGGTTGAGAAGTACATAACTTTAAAACCAAAACACAAATGAGCTGAAAGACACAAAAGTATTGTTATAGAAGCAACCGTTCTATAAAGTATTACTTCATGTAATACTGAGATTTTGTTGCTGTAGCTTAAGAAAATGATTATTTCCATCTCAAACTAACAGGTTTAATTCCTCTGGGTCTAATTTCTATTTGTGTTTACCCTGATCACTCTCTAAACTCCAGCAGTAAAACACACATTCTTGTAAATGTAATACCACATTTATTTGAGTTGTAGATGAGCAAGGGTAGATGCTGTGACCTGACGCATGTCCATCCTCAACAATGCTTTATCTTAATCTTTAACACCTTGAGGGAGATTTATTACATCCTGTACAAATGTTGCAGATTGTACAAACTAGGTCAATTGGCCCAGGCCACACATCCTCAAATGGCTGCATTGTCTGTACGACAGTTACTATCAGGATTATTAGTCACTAATTTAATTTATTGTACGTAAATCTCTTCAGATGGCTTCTACCTACCTACAACCATGATGCCCTGAAAACATATATCAAAATTTGTCTTCATTACATATTTCCTGTTGTACTGTATCATTGCATTATTGACAGTATGTTGTGATTTTCTGACAGTGTGTGCGTGCATGTGTTTAGGCGGATCAATACAGATCCCCTCTGTATATCGTTTTTTCCCCTGTACTTCATAGGGGGTTAATCTGGCCATAGGAAAGCTGCACAAGCATTCTCCGTTTTAAGCCTTTACCTGCCCAGAGCCTGTGTAGGAAGCCTCATAAATTACTGTCAAATGTGAGTTTGAGGATGACATTTTTTCTGTCCCTGTCAAACTTTCTGCAGCAATCCTCTAAGGCATCCTGAGCGGGCGTCTGTCTAACAACAGTGTCCATTCATAAATTTTTGTCAGCTGGTCTTAAAATTAAAATTATATATATAAAATGCATGTGATGAGTCTGAAACATACCTCTGAGCCTTAAATAATCCCACAAACCTCACACCACACAAGCCTCTCTGTCTTTGTAATCCATCTTGATTTGTATGCTGCTCACTCAGTCACTTTTTAGATTACACTTTTATCCATATTTAGCCAACTTTAAGTTGAGCGGACAGAATGAAAAGGGACTCTCATTCTAACTATATAATAGGAAGAGACCTTTCTAAAAGGCAAAATGAATCCGTGATCGACCAGCCACACATTAGCACTCATATATTCATTACCGTAACCAAGCCTGAAACTGAATGTCCAAACCTGTTACAGATGCAATTTATACACATCAGTTGTTCACCAAACTGGTCAATGGAGAGCTCAGGATCACCTTGAGATATGTAAATGACGGTCCTTTCGTGTCACAAGACATGTATTGCTAAATGACCCTTATGATTTTCTATCACTGCAGTGATTGACAGTCAATAGAAAAAGCTTGTGGCCTCTGCTGCTGGAAACTGATTATAGTTCCTCTGAGACAGTCCACTATTGATGTTAACACCCACAAAGCTATTAATTCTCAGTTTGAGGTGACATGCTGTTGATCCTTTGATCATTTTTCTGTTTGTACATACATAAAATGTACATACAATGTTTAGATTTTCACAGAATTGACTGGCAAATGAGAAATACAAATTAAAATTTGTTGGTAAATAGTTAAGATAAGAGAACTTCACTTTATGTAACTGTGCTTGGCAGACACTTTTATCAAAAGTTAATTTATATTGTTACAGCAGCAGAGAAATTCACAAGAGAAACATATTAAGAAAGTAAAGCTAAAGATAAAAATAAATAAAAACATACAATACAGATATGTAACTAAGAATATAATAATGTTGTTGTAATCTGATAGATTAAGATGATTAAGATGGCGCTGCAGCGGCCGCATCGGTCCTTCACTCTCTAGGACTTTTTCTTTTCTGTCTTGTTTTTTGTAACTTATTTGTTTATGCATATTGTAACACGATAACATACAGCAGAGCTGAGCTGCTACTGAACATGCTACTCTGGATTTATTTCCACCACTTTTAATTGATCCTGGGAAATACTTTGAGGCCCTGATCGGAGGAGCAGCAGTCGTCTATGGGACGTAGAGAAGACGCAGAAGAGGGAAGCGCGCAGGAGCGCTTGTTAAGTTGCGGCAGCGGGGAATGCGCACTTCTCTCCCATCCATCCACCTGGCCAATCTCCGTTCCCTGC
>JAUMHF010000012.1:9616539-9628272 GCA_032359275.1 Microctenopoma steveboyesi | reverse complement strand
CCACCCCGAGTCTGGTTCTGCTGGAGGTTTCTTCCTCTTAAAGGGAGTTTTTCCTCTCCACTGTTGCTCAAGTGGGAATGTTTTTATTTTTAAATTACTGTAAAAATAAAATTTTTGCGTTTGCAGAAGACTAAATAGAAAAAAAGGCACACATGCATTCTAGGTCATGATGTAAGCTGTACCAGAGCGAAACTGGAGCTCTGCATCTACTCTTTGCCCTCTCCTATGTGCAGCAGGTGTCATTTTGTTGCTTGTCCCCCAAATGGGTCTCTCAAAGGGGGTGCTGGGGGACTTTCCTGACACTCTGAGCTCCTCTCCTCCTTCTCTCTCTCTCTCTCTCTCTCTCTCTCCCTCTCTCTCTCATCATGACATCATTACATGTTGTTAACATTGTGTCTCCTCTCTTCCCTAGTTGTGCCTCATCCTAAACCTTTCTATGGAAAGTGCCCTGAAATGATTCTCATTATGATTTGGCGCTATACAAATAAAGATGAATTCTGATAATGGTCTTTCAAGAAACAAGTCTATGGGTTGTATGGGAGAGTTGTATGGGACTTACTGGTAAAGTGACACTAAACAATGAACTTAAACTCAATCTTGTCACACACTGCTGTAGTTTTTTTCTAACCCTAATCCTCTAGTAAAGAAGCAATGACCAAACAAGTACCAACTAAAATAAAAAAAACAAACAAACAAAACAGTGATTTCCAGGTTGTGAAAAATCCTCCTGCACAAAAATCTTCTGGTTTAAAAGTTCCTCTTTAATTCATCAATTGCCCTATTATATGTTCTAATATGTATAATAATAATAATAATAATAATAATAATAATATATGTTCTAATCACAACTAACTAATTTACTATTAGTTACATTAGTTACATATCCCAATTAGAGAGCTAAATTATACTATATCTGGTTAGCACTGTTGTTTTATCACTTTATTACAGATTAATAGAATTTGAAACTGAAATATTTTTTTAGATATTAACAGATTTAAAGTTTCTACCCATAATATCTCAGATTACAAAATATTTTAAAATATTAAATAATTAAAATCAGCATAATTAATTAATATAATTCGGAACAACACACAATTAAACAACCTATGTGATTACATATTATATAGATCTTTGTGATTGTTCTTCCAAGTTGGACAGAAAAACAACTATCACCCTCCCAACCTATATATGGGCTGCAGCCACATTGACAGCACTACATGTATGTTTCTGCCATACAGAGACAACGAGAGATGAGACCTCTGTAATCCAGGAGTATTAAAACAACCTGCAGGGGAGAATGGCCATGATTAGATTTGTTAGTCGTGAGTAACCGGATTTTGGCTGTGTCTGCTGGAGCCAGTGAAAACACTGCTTCCTGTGCTGCTGGCATCAAGTCAGAAACCATAAATCTCCAATGTTGTTTCATCTGGTGACAGAGAGGCACGGCAAATAAACATCCACCGAAGACCTCCATGTCCTACATGCTAGGGTTTCCATCAGGGGGAAACACCATCTCTCCTCAGTTTTTCTACACTGGTGTTATATCTGTTACAGCATGTTACTAGTTTGCAGAGAAGGTTAACCTAAACAAACATTGTATAATTTCCAAAGTCAAGCAATTACAGCTTAAATTTAGCAGGGAAAACAGTAATAAATTATGATGAATGGTCTGCACCCAAGGACACTTCAACGTGTGGTAGGGAATCAAACCACTGATCTTCCAATTGGCAGGCATCTGCTCTACATCCAACAATTCTCTGCAAAAATGCTTTGGCGTTATTAGAACATTGAGAACATAAACCACTTGATACAAAGAGAAAAAAAAAACAATTACCACATGTAAGGAAAGTGTCTTAGTATAATTAGTACAAAATTTGCTAGCAATTTTGGAGCCTTATTTAAGAATTGTTACAAAGGTTATGGGTTTTTATGCTTGCATCTAAACAGTAATTGTCATTGTTTATAGCCCATGAGCTGACTGTTATTTCTGAATAAACAGCTTTCATATTTCATTGTACAATAAAGTGTTTTCAAATGTCATGAGTTGACACATGTCCCTATTTATTAACAATTAAGTCAAATACAGTACAGTGATATTAAATTCTGATTGTGAACCAGTTTTCAAAATTAAAATCAGTTTAATGTTTTGTTTTAGTTTAGTTTTATTTAGCCTGATCCAGCTGTTAGACACATTTAAGTAAACATTTCTAAAGTTCTACTGAGAGCTGAAGTAATGAATCACTTCTTATAGAGTGTAGAGCTCATAGATTTATTGAGGGTACACCAGCCACCTTAGCTGGACAATTATATATGGCTTCATGGCTGAATGCAAGGGCAAGTGCCACTGTATAATTTATACCCACGTCAGCCAATAAGTTAGCTAAAAAGACACATTAACACTGACCGTTTTGATGAAAAATAAGTTGAATGTTGTGGAATATGTTACTGACTTTTGAATGCAGACCTAGCATTCAGCGACTGATGACATAATTCATTTCTGTTCCTGAGACAAGTCAGAAATTTCCACCTACAGAATAAGTGTCTGTTTTTAATGCAGTGCCACCTAATTTAATGGTTCTCTGCTTTCTTTTGTAAAGAGGATTCTCTGAATCCTGTATGTACATAAAATATTTGTTGCAATTGTAGTGTTGTTGTAAATATTATTCAGCTATTTAGTATTTTAGTTTTTCAAAGAGTGATGAACCTTAAATAATACTTATTAAGTTTCCATCTCTGGGATTTATTTTATACTTTCCTGTTGCTAAATAATTGAATTAGCTGTTTGATCTTTTTTTTAGCATTACACATCTTCCAGTCTTTTGTTGGCCATCAAATGCTATCATCAAGTTCAGAATACACAATGTTACTGAGCACACAATTTCTAAGTGTTACTATTTTATATGTTGTATGTCATCAGAAAATGGGTGATAAATTTGGGTGAGATTCACTGCTTATAATAAAATTTAAATTATATGTCTGCACAGCATCGTTACCCTGAAGTTTTACAACCAAAAGCTGACTTTCTAGTTTATTCCTTCCCTCTTTGCTTTTGTTGACTGGAAACATTTTAATTGAACCACATCAATTCATTATTGTGACAAGTCGATAGGAAAATAAAGAGAAATTGGGACATTAGCGCAGACCAGCTGCTCCCCTCATATGCCCCCAGCTTATTGCATTAGTCCATCCAGGATTACCAGGCTCCTGCTGACCAGTCCATTACACATAAATAAAGGCAATACAAAGGAATGTCCAATTTTAGTGCAGCAGATTGTAAACACGTATTTTTCCATTTCTAGTCAGCAGAAATCTTGTGAACAGCACAATTAAACAATTTAGACCAGACTGAAGTTATTCTATTTGGTTCCCAAGGCCTGAGAGTAAAGCTATCTGATCAGATTACTACCGAACACTCACAAATCTCCTGGTAACAGTTTTGTAAGGTGAAATCTTTACTTTACTTTGCTTGGCAGACGCTTTTATCCAAAACAACTTACAGGGAGCTAGCACTGGGTGTCTATCTCAGAGACACACCTGGTGGGGGATGGATTTGGAGTCAGACAGGGATTTGAACCCATCCCAGTCTGACGCCTAACCTGTTGAGCCACAAGGCCACTGTCTGTAATTCAACATTTATGTATTGTACAAGTGGAAACAAGTGGAAACACATTTTTAGTCTCCCTAAAGGGACTAATGAGTGATTCATAAGTGATTCATAGTGCACTCAGGTGTACATGCAACACGTATATTGTATTGAGAAACAGTGATTTCCAGAATTTGCAGAGGGGAGGAGTCAGGGGAATCTGTGCGTCAATAGGACACGTTCAAGGAGAATGCCATTGTTTTCTCAGTATAACTCTGGGCTTTTGTTAGACCATGGACATTAATGACTAGAATCAAGTGAATTGGATGGTTACTGTCAATCTGTGGAAATTTTAAAAGGACTGGAATACATTTATTTGTATCCTCCCATACAACCCATAGACCATAGTGCCCTATAGCAGCAGGCATCTGCTGATACTATTGCTCATGTCTGGATTCTCTTGAAGTATGGTCAAGGTAGGTAGGTATCTCTTCATGGCTGGCATACCAGCCTTTTCCCATTATGGGAACTATCATAAGTACTGTTTTATACAGGCAAGCCCATAATTAATCATACCCCTGGCAAATTGTGACTTAAAGTTACTTTTATGCAACCAGCAAGTTATTTTTTGACAGAAAATGACATGGGTGTCTCCCAAAAGATAAAATTCCACTGTACAAGAGGCATTATTGAGCTTTTATTTACATTTGAGCCAAAAGTGTTATGTCCAAAATTATTCATACCCTTCACAAACTGTCACAGTCTCTGGGAAGATCTAAAGTTCTTTATCCATTCCAAATAGTCCAAGCTGTTTTAAAGCATTCTAATTACCCTGATTAATTAGGAACAGCTGTTTTAATCAACTCAACAGTTGAAAAACAGCATCTCTCTGCAGTTGGTTTGTGGACAGTCATGGCTAAGACAAAGGAGCTCAGTGAGGACCTGCGGCAGTGCATTGTCAGGAAAGGGCTACCTGGCCATATCTAAATGTTTACTTTACTTTCCTTTGCTTTGCTTACTTTGCTGGGTGTCTGGCTCAGAGACACACCTGGTAGGGGATGGATTAGGAGTCAGACGGGGTTCGAACCCACAACCTTCTGCATCCCAGTCTGACGCCTAACCCATTGAGCTACCAAACCACAAGTTCCAGTGGCATTATAAAATTATACAAGATGTTCCGCACTGTGGAAATTTTCAGAGGGCGTGGTCAGAAGCCAAAAGTGACACCTGTTCTGGCCAGGAGGATAGTGAGAGAGGTGAAAATCCAAGGATCACCACCAAGGCCATCCTGGTGAATCTGGGCTCTGCTGGTGGCAATGTCTCAGGGCAGACAATCCACCAGAAGCTGCACACTGCTGGGTTCCACAGATGCAGACCAAGGAGGATGCCACTTCTCCAGATAAGGCACACAAAAGCTCGCTTGGCCTTTGCAAATGCTCATCTGGACAAAGAAAAAGACTTCTGATCTTCTGTGTTATGGTCAGATGAAACAAAATGAAATTGTTTAGTCACATCAATGTTTCCTTCATTTGGCGTACAAAAGAAGAAGCCTTCAACCCAAAGAACACCATCCCCACTGTCAAACATGGTGGTGGGAACCTAATGCTTTGGGGGTGTTTTTCAGCTAATGGACCAGGGCACCTAATCACAGTAAACGGCACCATAAAAAAGAGCAATACATGAGAATACTTATCGACAACATTAGGCAGTCTGCAGAGAGACTCGGCGTTGGGCACCAGTGGACATTTCAGCATGACAATGACCCGACTGAATTATTAAATAATCTTGAATCTATGTCTTATCAAATTAAGTTTTAACCATGAACTAGGTTACCACAATACAGGAGTACTTGAATTAGTTTTACCACTGCCATGAGTAGAAATCATTTACAGTAGGTTCAGTTCTGCTCTAAAACAATTACATATTTTAGAATCATGGATAAGCGGAAGACAATGGATGGATGGACAAATTACCTTCTGTCATGAAGCTTTATAGCAGACACACACAAACACACACAAACCTTTTATTCCTTAATGTCATGCAACCATTTTTAGACAGTTGTGGCAGGGGATTTAGAAAATGTAGGTGGTGTGTGTATCATGATCCTTTGATGTCACCATCTTCAA
The DNA here is from genome assembly GCA_032359275.1 of Microctenopoma steveboyesi. Lineage (NCBI taxonomy): Eukaryota > Metazoa > Chordata > Actinopteri > Anabantiformes > Anabantidae > Microctenopoma > Microctenopoma steveboyesi. The sequence goes on along the minus strand of JAUMHF010000012.1, from coordinate 9,622,563 downwards.
GCCTCACATTTAGGCAAACAACAAGTAATACAGAAAAGTCAAGAACCTTGCACTGCATCTAGTGAGAAAATTGAGGCTATATCTGAGTTGAGCATTGTATTTTCTAAAATAAAAGTTGGGGATATCTGGAGGTCATTTCTGCTACCTTACCACATAACTGTATATATATTGACTCTGAAGATTCCATAATCATCTATTCCAGCTCCAGCTACTCAGGAAAGCGAAAGCAATCAACTTGCTTTGCTGCTGAGGTATTTACCTGCATCCTAATTCACTGTTCATGCAGCTGGTCACATGAGGATTTTACGTGCTGTTCATAGTACAGAGAAACACCTCATCCCTCCTTACGCTCACGCACAACACACACCCATAAACACACACAGCCTTCATCTCTGCCCACTCCCATTTTCTGCACTACCTTGTCACCACAGAGATCGATATGACTTGGTAATGGCTGACTGAAGAGTGGTGCACTTGAATGACAGTTCTGGGACCTCAGTTGAGTGATGGCGCGCTGGTGCCAGCTTAATTAACTTCCAGTCAAGTCTCCAGTATTCACATTCAGCACTCCCACCCATCCCCCTACCTCTATTCTCCCTTCATCACTCCCCCCAACAACCTTCCCTCACCTCCACTCCATTACCCTAAGCATAAACAACATGCCAATTAAAATCCAGCCTGCACATTCGCACTGCTTTGTTTGCACAGTATTCAGCTTTTCTGTAAGGCTTGTTTACTGGATTATATTTAATCGCTCAAACTATTTTGCTAATGAAAGAAAGGTTTTGCTGTCTCATGAAAATAATTTTACACATTAGCCTTTACATATTTGGAAGCTTAGCAAATGTCACAAAGGATGGTATAGAGACATCCACTGTGCTTCAGTAACTGCAGATCACTATTAAAGATTTCAATTTTCCCCCTGTCACTTTAGTTTTAAGTCAAAAGCTAATTTGCTTGGCTTGTTGCAAAGGGGATCGATAGAATGAATAGTGAGAAGGGAGGTAAGGTGATGGTGGTGGTTGGGAGAGTGATTTTAGAACAGTTTTACTGAATACAGGATGGTTAGTCTGGATGAAAGCGTCAGGGGAGGCTCTGTAACAACAGCAGCAGCGCTCTTTGCTATTCGGCACAGAAACACATCTTGCAGAACACAACAGCAATTCTCAAAGGCTGAAACAGTCTGAGAATTTTGCTTAGCTGGCAGAGCCCAAACAGTTTGTAGATGCAATCCAATGTTTTAAAAGTTTCAAATGAAGCATTGCCCAATATTGATCGAGTTGAACTCTGTAAGCTCCATACAACTGAATAGCTCCAGTCCATCTACGTCCTTTAAAAATGACCCTTGTAGGAGATAGACCTATCCCACATGGCTTAAGCTAAGTATAGTTAGTTCTGGGATTATGAATTAATTAGATTTTTTTATGTTTACTACTACTAATTTTTTAATGCCCATGGGGACATTTTGTTGCACAGCTAAATAATTACACTACTACAGGTTGTCTATGTCTTGCCCAAGGACTCAGACTTGTGTCCATTTAGAACCGAATGCTGACTCACTATTCCTGGGATTTGTGGACCAGCCATTCCACAGCAGCCTCAGAAGAGAAATGTGCATTATCCCTAAGTCGGGTCCTTATTGTATCTGAAAATAATTTTGGGGAAAACACCACATATCTGTCCCCTTTAAACCCACATTGGGAAAGTGACTAAGAAAGACCAGATACCAAAACAAGAGAAGCAACAGTATGTCTGCTGCTAAATGCAGTGAAGATTGCTCCGAGCTGTACATTGGAAAAACCAAACAGATGTGTTCTTTTTTTCATTTGCCTCACTCTCTGATAGTCATGCCTTATTTGTCTGTTAGTTCTTTTGTATTCAAATTAAACCCTTGCCCTTCTTGTCTTGTCTGTCTAGTGTGTTTTTGGATCTTCAATCTGAGGGCAGTTGGTTAGTGATCACAAATATTTCCTTCAGGTTGGTTTCACCTCACACCTGACTTGAATGCACTCATTAAGTGAAACAAAAGCAGTTTAGGGGGTGATTAGATCCAACAGCTCCACCCCTGGCAGCTCTTCCTGCCCCTATTAAGTGGGTTGTTAAATATAGCCAACCTGGTGAACATATGAATTGGGCCTGAATATAGTCATGGAAAATTCTGACCAAAAAGGCTCAAACTTTGAAACTTGATGAGATTAAATAGAGTATGGAAGTGACTAAGACTAATAAAAACTCAAATTAGGATAAGCAACTAAAAACAACACTAGTTTGTACCATCTGTATACAATGGCATATTTGAAAATACAACAATTATCTTAAATTTAACATGTAGTGTAAAAAGTGTTTTATGTATCCTTTTGTGGGTTTGTTATCACATCATTTCATAATGAGTAAGTAGAAAGAGACTGGGAATAAAAATTTAATGTAAGCTGAATTTCTGTGAAACAGGTAGTTACTGTGAGACATTTTTCTTAAATGGTAACTCTGTTCTTCTATTTCAAGCTAAATGCTGGGTCTCTCTGCAACTACTGTACATACAGTACATCAAATGTATTATCAAACTGACATCTGTGGACATTCAAAAAGGCTGACATACACACAAACACATTCAAACTCAAAATCTAATTATTCCATCCAGGGTTCTTTTTTCTCTTTTTTTTAGAAAATACTGTGATATTTTATTAAAAATGTTGCAGAAAAAGTTTATACAGGTGTCCAGCCAGAAATATCTCTATTATCACTTAAGGCAAAACTGCAAACAAATATAAGACAAATTAAGGATCTTAAAACTTTACATTAAAACCTTTGTTATTTTGACTGGTTTTAGAGACCAAATGGCCAGAATATATATTTTTAAAGAATGTACAAATGTAGCTTAAAATCTTCTGAATGTACTTCCATTTTTTGTAATAGGATGCAAAACAGAAGGAGGATGATTACTTTTGTTGAACTTTTATAATAATTAATATTAATATTTACACTCATTCACTTGCTTTTGTAACCCAAAATATCACAAGCCTGGCACAATACCTTACATATTGCTAGCATATGACAGTTTGAAATATCTAACATATATATCTTTACAAACATATCCAACTAATATTGATACAAAAAAATTACTGCCTTTTAATTTCTAAATAATACATTGCTGGTCACATTGTAAGCTTGGGCAGTGCTGAGATTGCAAGACAGAAAAAAGCCCACAAATAAAACTACTGGGATCATAACAGGATGACAATAGGTGATGAGATCCAGTCAGTCCTCTGGAGATGTGTCTGGAAATGCAGAGCAAAGGTCTTCCTGAACATGCAGTGTCTAAACAGTGGACACAAAGTAACACACAAGACTGTACTGTAATGTATGTGGTGACCTCCAGATGCACCATGTGCAACTCTCCAAAATTTTGGTCATTCTGATTAATGAAACAATTGGAAAAAGAATGAAACATGTTGAACTATATTTACATGCACCTCAACAAAAAGCACTAACCCTAACAGAAAAAAAATCTCAGCCAAAATAAAAAATTGTAGAGAAAACTTTTTTAATTTTAAAATTTCCACACACAACTATATACCATTTTGCTTTTCTCTTGATTCTTACAGTTTCATAAATACATTTCAGGCTGGGGTGTAGAATTGTGTGCCCATGTCAGGTGTCTGATGCATGAAAGTCCATGAAAATAAGCTGTTCCAGACATACAGTAGAATTGTTGCCTTTCAACAACTGTTGCCTCTGTCTTCCTCTTGTGTATTTATGGCACAAAAGCCCCTGAAAAGGCTTCTTTGTTGCACAGAAACTGTTCATTTGTCAGTGTAGGAATATTAACAGTCATCCCCTTGTTGCCATTTCTTATGGTAAAACTCCTCAAAACTGTCCATGGAGCTTAGATCCAGTTATTACTATAGTGACATTCACTTTGATTATTTTCATGAGGCATGATAGCAAAATAACATCTGAGACTTTTAGAGTCTGTGCTTCACACTTATGTCTACCTTGTGTCTGGGGCTGATTCAGAAGGAATCCCAGTGTCATCTCGTCCTAGCAGAGCTATACCCGTGTAGTAGAGTGACCATGGGGTAAGTTGGTACTGTTCTGGCTGCCACCAAAAGTATTGAAATTGTGCAGAGGCTGCATGCCAGTAAGTGAATTGGGGATCATAGTGATGGTGCTTGGAGTCATCAGTGGTATGTCATCGGGTGACCTGCGAAGGGTGAGGGTGTAGTCGGGCGGACAAGTGAGACGTAGCGTGTCATGAGCCTGGAGTGACTCACACTCGTGGTGGTGCTCGTGCTCCAGCTGCTGTTGCTTCATCTGCAGTGACATCAGCTCCTCACTCTGCAGGTGAGCTACATCATTTGCGGCGGATGTTGTGTTAGTTTGAGCAGAGTTGCGCTGTGGTGTGGGAACACGCCGGTTGGACTCGTGTCGCCGCTTGTCTTTCTTGTAATATAATGCTGCAAAAGCAAGAATGTTCAGAAAGAGCAGGGAGGCTCCAACTGCAATGGTGACACTGAGCTCAGTGGAGTAGTCCCTCTTAGTCTCAATCACCACAGTTGACTCATCAGTCAAGTCACCACTCTTGCGCTGGTCTGTGGTTTGTTTGGTGTTGGCAGGTGGGACCCCTGGGTGGCGGGTGGTGGATGGCCAGTTGTTTTTGCCTGGGAATCGTTTGGTATAAGGATAGGGGGTGGTGTCCTGTGGTGGTATCTTCGTTGTAGTAGAGACATACTGAAATATTTCATTAATGTTATGGAGATGTGGAACTAGTTCTAACCAGAATGCAACCTTTGTAGCTCGATAGTGATCTCGGACTCGTGGTTTAAGGCCAATGTGAAGGTAGAGCTGGTCTTTGGGGTTGTACTTAGTCCAGGCTACCTCCTCAAACCGGTTGGGCTTTGTGTGGATGAACTTTGTATCCTGTGGAACTGGCTGGTTTGGATCCCTAAAAGAGGAGAATTGAAGACAGAAGAGATTAAAACTTAAAATAAAGTTGAGTGCTGAATAATGAATATGTCATAATAAATAATAAGATATATCATCTCTCTCCACATTCACCATGTCCCAGCAGATTAAACAGAACAGAAAATATACTAAATGTTACATTGATTTTTTATCACGATTTAAAACATACCATCAACCCAATTAAAAATACCTATTTATGTGCTACATGTCTTTTCTTTCTAATCATTTTAAACAGTACAGATACAAAGTAGCAATGTTAACTGCCCATTAGATTCACTTAGTACTAATTTGTGACACATCCAGATGAGTCATTACTGAAAAAAGTTAAAGCCTTTCTTCTATTTTCTGCTCTTTCTGTTCAAAACTAATGCATTTTAAGGTGACTCAGAATGGGTAATGCACAAGCTGACAAAATGTTCTACATCCTTTATACACCAATGACAGGTTTCCAGGGCTGCTCACATTTTCATAATATTTATATTATAGTTACTGAGCATGTTATTTCCTTTTTTGTAGATTTGAACTGAGCTCCCTCTCTAGCAACTTTTTTCGAGTGGTGCCAATAACTTTTGTAAGGTGATGAGGAATGAGGACTAGACAACAAACTTGGAGCCAGCAAAGTGGAGTGTTTGTGTATCTGTGTATGTGTGTATCTCAGAAACACAAACACAAACCCACTATAATGAAGTTAAGGACTCATCTTGTTAACACCAGCAAACACTAATAGACTGTGAGACAACCTGTCAGAGAGATTATAATTCAAATGGTTATGTGTGACCGATGTCGATTCAGAATCGGAAATACTTTATTATTCCAAGAGAAAAGAATTATGTAGTGATAATATACAGACAGATAAATAAGACAATATTATGATATGACAACATGAGTTACTGCAGGCATATGTAGTCAGCCTGTGAGGTTTTGTGTAATACACTACACTAGATGATTTTACACTAGCCTCAAGTACTACTGTGAGGAATCTTGTGGTAATCTTTGATCAAGATTTATCATTTACCCCCTACATAAAAGAAATATCTAGGACTTCCTTCTTCCACCTTAGAA
>JAUMHF010000012.1:9597662-9616439 GCA_032359275.1 Microctenopoma steveboyesi | reverse complement strand
TAGGAGTCAGACGGGGTTCGAACCCACAATCTTCTGCATCCCAGTCTGACGCTTAACCCATTGAGCTACCAGGCCACTACCCCTGAGTAAAGGTTGAGTCCTGCCTCTTCATAGCAGATTGGCTGTCGTCTGCTGATGCAATCCGATTCTCTACCTATCAAGGTAATGTTGTCCACATCTACCTAATGTGATTGGTTGTGACGTGTCTGTTGCTGGGCGTGTTTAAGATGGGCTGTTCTGAGTTTAACAGAGAGAGAAACATTTCTACAATAAGATGAGCGAGTCCTGTGCACTGTCAATTGCCGGTGAATGGCTGCAAACTGACATGATGACAACGTATCTGAACAATTTACCTAGTTAACTAGTGAAATACATAAATACTTTGGATGGTAAATCATAAAAATGCTAAAAGTGCAACAAACAATCCCTGCAATGATATCTGCAATGCCTGCAATATCTACTACGTCATTCTGACTTTCCGTAATTCTAGATATCTTAAACTACTACATGGTCAGTCAAAACTCTCAATTCAGATATCTACAACTGAATTTCCACTAGTCATATTTTGGTGAAAGATATCTATAATTAAACCCATTTAGATGTTATCTTATTTATCCTTTTGGATGTCTCAAAGTTTGATATGACCAGTCAAAATTTAGTTGTAGATATCTTAAATTACACTTTTTACTACTCACATTGATGTTCAAGATATCTAAAATTCACATTACGGATAGTCAAAAGGAGTCACATTGTCATTTTGACTATTAAATGCATTTTGACTATTAATGACTAACTAAATGCATTCCTAAATATCTGAAATACAATTATGGATATTCGAGTAAAGACTGTTAAATGTTAAATATGCTGAAACACTGGCTGCTGCTCACACTCAGAAAACCAAAGAAATTGTCTTCATGGGTAAGAGCTAATTCAAAGGGGTGATTAGAGAAATCGGCGTGAAAAGACTGGCTCAGGTCGGTAGTACAAAATCATTACTGTTTGGTTTGTAAATTAAATAATTTTTCTAGCAGTATTCAAGCTCCAGGCAGACACAGACACCAACACTTAAAGGTATCATTAATTTCACGTGTTTCTTTTAATGACTGCAGGCAACAGAGCAACTGAACTATTTTAACAAGATGCAGCTTATAATTCAATGCACGCGCTCTGGTCACCTGTGTGTGTGTCGCTCACTCCCAACACAGAGGTCAGAGAATAGTAAAGGTGACCATGTAAAGACAGCAATTACTCAAGATAAATATCATGAGGCTGTTTAGTTTAGTAAAAGAACACGATGTAGACCTGCTCTAAATGGATCATTAATTGAGATCTGTTGTGAAAATGAAATGAAATACCATTCATTTTAGCTTTTTGGGGGAGGGTGGATACCTTCCTAATATAATGGTAAACATTGGAAACACGAGACATACACTTTAAATATTGATCAGTCAGAATTTTAGACTGTCAGACCTGAGATATGAGTGCAGATATTGTTTTTTTGATGCAATAAATTTTGACATAATTTATTCTGTAAAATAATAATAACCTTAAACCAAACGCCAAGGCTGCATCAACGCAGATCTCCAGGTGACCACGCAGTCCCTCTGGAAAGTTGCAGCGTAGCAAAGTTTTTCAAAAACTTGCAATGAATGTTTGATATTTTCACGCAGTTGCCTATTTTTAAACATCGCTGTACTGACTGGTTGAACTTTCAATTCAATATAATTCAACTTTTTTATATAGCACCGATTTACAACATAAGTCATCTGAAGGCACTACAGTGTAAGGTTTAAGACCCTGACGAAGCACTTGGCAGGTTGGGTGGATTAGCAAGTACAGCTCCATGGTTGTGGATACCTGAGGAGAGCGAGTTTGAGAGAGAGAGAGAGCGAGAGAGCGAGAAAGCACAACTAGGGAAGAGAGAGGACACAATGTTAACAACATGTAATGATGTCATGATAAGAGAGCGAGAGAGAGAGAGAAAAAAGGAGGAGAGGGGCTCAGTGTCAGAAAAGTCCCCCAGCTGACTAAACCTATAGTAGCATAACTAAGAGATGGTTTAGAGTCACCTGATGAATAGGGAAAGTTTTAAGTCTTAAAGGTAGCCAGGGTGTCTGCCTTATGAACTTTGTGGCCTGGTAGCTCAGTGGGTTAAGCGTCAGACTGGGATGTAGAAGGTTGCAGGTTCGAACCCCGTCTGACTCCTAATCCATCCCCCACCAGGTGTGTCCCTGAGCCAGACACCCAGCGCTAGCTCCCTGTAAGTCGCTTTGGATAAAAGCGTCTGCCAAGCAAAGTGAAGTGAACTTTAACTGTGAGCTGGTTCCACAGGAAAGGAGCTTGATAACTAAAGCCTCTGCCTCCCATTCTATATTTGGAAACTCTAGGAACCACAAGTAGACCAGCATTCTGAGAGTGAAGTGCTCTGCAGGGATAATAAGGTTATATGAGGTCTTTAAGATATGCAGGGGCCTGATCATTTAGTGCTTTATATGTGAGGAGAAGGATTTTAAACTCTATTGTAGATTTAACAGGAAGCCAGTAGAGTGAAGCAAATGTAGGAGTAATATGATATATCCAGTTAAGTCCAGTCAGAACTCTGGCTGCAGCATTTTGGATTAACTAGAGGTTTTTGAGTATGTTATTGGGACATCAGTAATGAATTACAGTAGTCCAGTCTAGAGGTAACAAATGCTAGTTTCTTAAGATTCAAAACACTTTATTAATCCCAGAGGAAAATTGTTTTGCCTAATTACAGCCACTTTCATTTTAGAAGTATTAGAAGACCCAAACGACCATAAATAGCACCAAAGAATATAAATAGAAAAACAACAAATTAATAAGATCAAAAAACAAAAACATAACATTGCTCTCTAGAGTTGTTGTTGTCCCCTCACCCTTTTACACATGGAGGCGGGGGAGGAATTAAAGAATTTGATGGCCACAGGAAGAAATTATTTCCTGTGGCATTCAGTGGAGCAGTTGAAATTGATAAGTCACTGGCTGAACGTGCTCCTCTGTCCAGAGGTGTCAAGTAACGAAGTATTTTTACTTCGTTACGAAGTATGTTTACCTGTTACTGTACTTAAATGTGAAAATAATTTTTTACTTTTTTTTAACTTTTTTTAAGTACATTTCAAAACCTGTCCTTTTGTACTTTTACTGAAGTAAAGGATTTCAATTTGTTCCTTTACTTTTACCAAGGTAGTTTTTCTGTACTTCTACTTAAGTAGAGAATGTGAGTACTTTTGACACCTCTGCCTCTGTCCAGCCAGGACACTGTGTAGGGGGTGGGACGGATTGTCAATGATTGAGAGGAGTTTGGAGAGCGTCCTCCTTTCAGCTACATTGTGTAGAGCAGTGATTCCTAACCTGGGGGTCCCGATCCCCACAAGGGGGCGCCAAAGCCTCCCAGTGGGTCGCCAGGAACTCTCCACAAAGAGGTTTAAAAATGTATTTATTATATTAGTTTATGTAACGTTTATTAAATAGATTTTTTAAGCCTAAATATTTAATTATATCTCAAGCATTTATTATTATTTGTGTGAAAATGGACACTTGGATGTAAAGGTAGATGTGCTTTGGTTAGATTGGGTTTACCCATGGTACTCATGGGCCCTAAGAATAAAGTTAGAAGTAAAAGAGCTACATATGACTTTGAACAGTATGGAAGCCCTACCTACATCAACGCAATAGGCATACCACGGGGGGTGCCTGATGAATAAAAATTAGTGGACCAAGTAGGTGCAGGATTTGAAAACGTGCCAATAATCTCCGCACTTTTCCCTGTGACTCCCAACAAGAATGTAGATTGCATAAATTATATACATTATAATCTGTTGCGTATTGCCAACAGCTCCAGAGATGCAATATCTGGGTTAGCTGAACAGCTGGGCCCCACGTCACTGATGACCGTCCAGAACAGGATGGCTCTTGAAATGCTCCTGGCTGAAAAAGGAGGAATGTGTGGAAGGGTCTTATCACTACGGTATTAATATCATTGTTGTATACATTTAGTGTATTAGTATTGTGTGGATGTTGTTGTATTCCATGTATTAGATCATTGTGTAATCGTATCATAATCACTGCGGTTGAAGGAAGGCAACCCATCTTTACCAGTGCTGTCAGTCCAGAGATCTCACGTTGCCCATGATCAGAGATAAATCTTCTAAACTCTTGTCTCCGTTCTTTGTTCTCGCCACGCTGTTTTCTTCCTCTTCTGAATCCGGTTGTTCTTCTCCTTTTTATTTCATTGGGGATGTTTTAAGTTCTTGCCAAAGTTAAATCCTTAACCCTGGTTGTTCTTAGTGCGATCAGCTGATCCCTTGAATAGACGAATCCAGCACCATGAAACTGTTGCGCGCCGGTCTTACGAATGAGCGTGGGTAGTAGTCAAATTAAAAAAGGGATTAAAATTCTCTCCAACAACATGATTTGAAACAGCAAATCTTAAACTTCACTAATCAATGAGTTACTAAAAAACAATGAGAATCACTTTGAGACAGGATGCTCCTAATTTTAGCAATATTCCTGAGGTGGAATAAAGATGTCCTAGATATTTCTTTTATGTAGGAAGTAAATTATATTTCTTAGTCAAAGATGACTCCAAGATTCCTCACAGTAGAACCTGAGGCTAGTGTAAAGTCATCTAGTGTAGCAATCCGACTAGATACTGTGTCTCTGAGATTTTTGGGTCCAAATATCATAACCTTAGTTTTGTCTGAGTTAAGGAGTAAAAAAATTACAGGACATCCAGGCCTTTATGTCTTTTAAGCAGGCTTGAAGTCTGAAGTTTCCCTAAATGATTGGTTTATATAATAAAAATAGAATGGGTTCAAGCACAGAACCCTGTGGAACTCCGTATTTAATCTGCATGTGCATGGAAGATTCATCATTAATATGAACAAACTGGGATCTATCTGATAAATAAAAGTTAAACCATTTTAGTGCTGTTCCTTTAATCCCAATGACATGTTCCAGGCTGTGTAATAAAATGTTGTGATCAATAGTGTCGAAAGCCGCACTAAAATCTAACAATACCACTTCAACACCTCTACAAGACCAGTACAACCAGTATCATACAGTTTTCTTATTGCCAAATAGTGATCCTATATCTTTTTCCTGAAAGATCTGCTTCAGGTTAGTTTTATTGTACTAGTGTAGCTTATGTTTACACAATTATGGAACATCCAATTCTTTACACTAGTTAGATGTAACCATTGTAATCATTGCCAAACACTGATTAAGGCCAATATCTTTTTACTGAAAGGTTATTGTTGCTATAGTTTTACTTATTTACACTCTTATCTCATATTTGAACATATATGAAATAAAATCTAATTATATGTAACCATTATCATCCATATAGTGAAAATAGAGTTAGGTGTAATGCATGGTGTTAGTCACTAGAAAGAGCCAATGCTCTGCAAACAAGGGCCACAATAATTTATGCAAGAGAAGAAGTATCATCAGGCTGTGCACATTAATTTGGAGTGAGTGCAAAGTAACCCTCCCTCTCCCCTCTCCCAACATGGACCCTGTCCCACTTGTTAGCATGCTAATAGTTTTAGCAATTAGCATGCAAATTGTCTTTTAAAGATCTATTACAAAACTTCTGTAGAAAATGGCGTGATTTAAGCCTGATTTAAGCCTGTGGGGTCTGTCTTTACGAAGGGGGGTGGTTTAGTGGATTATATGTGTTATTACACCACGGCCCTACCTGTTTCCATTTAGTATGGCATGGCAACACACTGGTGCGGCTCAGATCAGCTCTCCCACGCAATTTCTGCAGTAATTGCTAAATCTAGTTTATCCTGATTGGTACAATGACTGAATGGTGTCTTTCATAACAATTTAATGGAGTGGCTCTGAGATGAGTTAACGTTAGCCATGACAGACTTGAAAAAGGGCCATTGCAATAGAAGGGTGAAACGTTGTCAATAAAATAAATAAATAAAGTCCAGTTGCTATTAGAAAAACTTTTTTGAGATAACCATGACCTGGATGACTGGTGAACCTTCACAGATATTTAACATTAGCCATGTTGACCCTGAACCTAGTAGCTTGCTGCTCCCACTAATTGCAACACCTCATTACAGATGAATACGTTTAACAAAAGCACTGTTAGCATTCCCTCTTAGCGCTCCCTGAACCCAAAGTGAATGCATTTTGGCGTTTGAAAGTTTAGAACGTTTTTTACAGCAGCTTGGGCGATTTCAGTCTGTGTGAAAATCTCCCAAGCAGCTCTTATATATAAGAGGCCAGAGCAGCACACCACAAATCAAGGCTTGATGCTGATTGGACCATATTCAGAGACAGGCAGAACTGACTGCCTATGACAATGACAGACAACTTTAATGTGCTCATAATTTTATGGTGGTGCGCCGCCCAATTTCTCTTTTGAAAAAAACTGTCTCTGATACCAAACCAAACACACTGCTCAGTCTCAGATGAGAACACAGAAAAAACAAAACAGAAATTATATACATGTTGTCATATGGTGAACACTGTACCACATGGGAGGTCAAACATATTAATCCAGCATTTACATAATTCCAACTACACCTGTTTTACCTAATAAGTTGTCTGTCATAAAGGCTAGACCCTGCAATAATGCAAGAACTGCAATCCAACTGGTAGTTACATATGGAATCATACATAAGGCACTGCTGGCATGTGGTGAGGTTTCACTTTAGGCCCACAAACACAGTTAGCATATGCTGGAACAAATGCCACTCCTTTGCCACTGAATATGCAAAAAAAGAAAAAACAACGCTTAAGGCTTTTCATGCTCACTGAACTGCAAAATACATGCTTTGCTTGCATATGTTCCTATCAAACATTCAATGTGTTGATAATAACAGTAAGTCTTGCTATAGGATGGAATACTAAATCTGTACTCCTTTGAGTTTGACAGGTGCATGAACACTGAAATTCACAGTTGCAATACATGTCACCAGAGTGTTGGTACAGATGCTTTCATCTACTTGAATGAGTTGTAATATATTCAGTGTTACCTTGTAAAGTCTGACACCAGCGCAGCTTTAATGCGTGTGAAAAAGCAGCCTGCATAGACTTCTCTGTGGCTTTTTCAGTCATAAAAATAAAGGTTAGAGCAATACTTTTGGGCACAATGTAATGTAATTACAAGGAGGAATAAAAACATTAAATAAATGTATCGTTCGCATTTAAAAAAGAAAAAGAACCTATAATTTCTAATAATCGAGTTGATGGGGTTTTAGTAATGCAAACATGTGAGAACATGATTTCTTAAATTTCATCTGTTTATAGTGCTCTACCTGTGCATGTGCACCATGCCCATGTGTCATTAAGAATCGGATTATACTCCCACCCCCCTGCTGTACAGAAAGAGTTTTTAGGTAGTATGTACCAGCATATGTATTAAATGTAAAATATTTACCTAGGGGTGACAGTGGTGTTAGCACAATTGCCTCACAGCTTAAAGGATCCGATCCGTCTTTCTGTCTGTTTTCTGTATGTGTTTCTGGAGTTTGTTCCCTCTGTCTCTGCATGTATTTCGGCTTCCTCCCACCGTGCATGTTAAGTTCAGGTGAGTGTGAGTGGTGCTTGTTTCTACATTGGCAACTCGTCCAAGGTGTGCCCCACATCTCCCCTATTGGGATGCTGGAGATAGTTTTGCTCAAACCAGTCCACAGATTTGTCCACCATGATGTCTCCACTCTGAATACATCCTACAACCGCAGAGTCATCAGGGAACTTGTGAAGGTGGCAAAGCTCTGAGTTGTACATGAGGTCTGAAGTGTACAGAGTGAAAAGTATTGATCAGTACTGGCATACTCTCTCCTCTCTGCAGTGTTACCAAACTAACTGCCACTGATCACATGGACGCATGACAACCTTAAACTGTGTTAAAATCTCACTTGAGACTGTGCCACAGCAGCATTGCAGCTGAGCTGTTTAGGTCAATCACCATTGCAAACGTATACGCATATACCTGACAGGCGTAGGCAGATTGTACTGCAAAATCAACACTAATGTGTTTAGGTTGAAAAAAAAAGATCCTTCTCATATTAAATTACATTGTGTACATATGCACTCGTGCTATTACATTATTTGCTGTTTTGAGGCATGTGTGTCAGCTGCTTTGGTTGATATCTAAACTACTGCCTTTTAGAGATAGTCATTTGCAGTCCCATTTGATATGCAGAATGAAGGAGGACAAGATGCGAACCACTCATTGAAGTAAGAATAAGAAAGCCAGATTCATATTTGCAAAACAGTACAGAGATTAAACACAAAGGTTCTGGAACAAATAATAGCTAAGAAAAGTTGATCAAAACTAACCTCTACCAAAGTAATGCAAAGTGAAAAATAATCTTCTCCATATTCCATAGTTTATCTGGGAAGCATGCTAAAGTCAGCATTTTGTTTGAATGGCCGCCTCTGAAACAAGATCACTAATCTTTTATTGATGCAATAACCCATTATGGCAGCAGCAGGATGAATACAGAGGTGTAAAACATTTAGTCTTACAGCATATAGAGAAATGTCTCAAAACTCCCTGGAAGGAGCTTTATCATGCAGCAAGACAATGATCCCCCCAAAAATGTCAAGAAACCATCCGTTTGGTGATGGCAGTGAGTCACAGACCTTATGCTGTTTTTACAAACAAAGGGAATTGAATTGGAATATACATTTTAATTTACTTCAATTTACTTTAAAACGTGTATAACAAAATGTGTTAGCCTTATTGTTGCAATCTTTGTGGTGGGGGGACATATTGTATAATAAATTATTCTATCATGTATTACTATTATTCAAGTTAATGTGTGTGTGTGTGTGTGTGTGTGTGTGTGTCATCTGGTTCTCCACAGACCACTAGATGTTCTTGCGATTAAGGTTTTAAATACAAATGGTAATTCATGCTGTCTACTAAACCTACAGTTATTCTCACTGTAACTGTGCAAGCCATGCTATGTTGAGATAGAATAATAGCAGCAACACAGACATACCCAGCCCATACATAATCACAGCCATGCACAATTTGTTCTAATTCTTTCAGGTTTAGTCTCAAAACATCAATCTGCTGTTATTCATATTAAGAGACTTTGAAAAACACTTGTTGAAAAATGGCTACGCTTCTAGTGATAAATGTGCTTTCAGTTGTTGCTTTATTGGAAACACAGCAGAAAAGAAAACGGTAAGTAAAAAGAACCTTTACAAGCTGCCTAACAGCAGCCAGTCCCCTGCTGATAAGTTGGATGAGAGCCAAACAGATAGCAGGGGAGCAAACTCTAGAGACTCTGAAGCTGATCAAGACTTTATTTATTCACCTTAAAATGAATTTTCAGTATGACTGGGCTGCAAAGACCCTGATAACTAATCTCAAGGTGCGTGAAACAAAAACGTGATCCAAATATAAACAGCAAGCAAATCCTTTCATCACATCCAAACCTGCTACAGCATCAGGGAGGATTTGACTTGTTTTATTAACCTCTGCCTAATCTCTTTGACTCATGAGTTAATCATTGGAGCACTAACAAAACTTTCTGTTAATATCCTTCCCCAAATGTATCTTTTGAGTATTAAATATTTACTCTCTGAAGGCTTTAAAAGTGATTTGAATTGTAAGATTAAATTGTTCCTAGTCTGTTTTGTTGTCTCTTTATATATAGGATTATGCCATTTTCACATGCTGGATGAGATATGTTAATACATTTCTAATGGATTTCCCATGCCTTTCCTAATGGCTTATCATTATAAGGGTTGCAAGGGGTGCTGGAGACTATCCTAGCTGTCATCAGGCATGGTAGGGGGCATGGTACAACCTGGACAGGTTGCCAAAACTTTAAAATTTAGAGTCAACCTAACACACACGCATATTTGGATAGTGGGAGGAAGCTGGAGAACCCATGCAGACATGGGGAGACCATGCAACATGCAAGCCCCGCAGAGAGGCACCCAAACCAAGGTCCTTCTAGCGATGAGGCGACAGTACTAACCACTACATCACAGTGCTGATTGTAACTATTACTACATCCTTGTTTCTCCTCATTTCGTGGTCAACTTGCTTTTGTTTTATGTTTAGTTTGTTTGAAGTGTTTGAAAGTTTTCAAACTAAATCTAACACCAAAAGCAAGCTGAGCAAACATAAAATTCAGGTTTTGAATAATCATTGCATTTTTTTGAGCAAAAATGTGTGTGTGACAGCAGCAACACTGAAGCAGCAAACTGGACATTGGTAAGTACAAGTCACCAGACTTGGTGTTGGCAAATAACTAATATTAAAGAATTACAAAAACACTATAATTTTAGGTCATAATTTGAGGTATAATAGTAGAAGAGCAACCTTTTAAAAGAGCAGACTTCATTCTCAAAACACTGAATCCAGTATTATTTGTTTAAATTCTAACGTATGTTGAGGCACAACTTGAGGAATTAGGAAAAGAATAAAATCCTAAGGGTTATGCATCTCATTTGGGAATATTCTTAGACAAGTGACAGTCCTATATGAAAAAGAGGTGAGGAAAGGAAAGGACACAGAAAGGAGCACTCACCCTGTTTTAGCGAAGTTAGTCCAGTAGGTCATAACCACAGCACTCAGCATCACATCATTCTTAGAGAAGTTGCAGTTGAAGAGCTCTGTGGGGCCAATCATTGGGATTCCAAACACGTACGGTACTTCATCACCATGGGCAGAGTCGGCCCAACTGGGCTTCATGTCACTCTGACAGTGGTGGTAGAAAGCATAAAAGTACGTAGGTGACCCATACTGGGCATGGAGATCAGCTGTGGCTACTGCTGGTGCCACCCACTGGTGATCAGTAAACAGAGCCACCAGGGTCTTCCGCCGAGTCTCTGGGTTCTCCTTATCTGCCCAGTCTGTGTACATGAATTTGATGGTCTCACGCAGAGTGTCCTTACCCTCTGGGTAGCCGTAGAGATGGTCCACAAAGTCCGAAACAGCAAAGTCAAAATCATTAGCAGAAACCCCATCCTCACTGTCCACAATGCCGTCGACAAATTTAAACCCTTCCCCTTGGTTAACTCCCAACATAATATCATAGTTGAGGAATTCCCCTTGCTCCATGAGGATCTGAGGGTCATCCGGGATCACATCACCATCAATGACCGGCCCAAAGGCGATGTGGTACTTTGCGGGTGTGATGTACTGCTCAATCAGCTCCTTGTAGTTCTTGTTCTGCAGACACGCCACCAGGTCGGTGGTGTCCAGCATGTTGCAGCCCACTTTTTCAGCCAGGGCTCGCGTATACTTCGCAGGCTGGTAGTTGACCGCCCAGCTGGACAGCGCAGTGCCACTCTGGATGATGGCTTTCTGGAACAGATCTGACATTGGATCTGGTGTCAGTAAAACATCCACACACACACAAATGTACAAATGTAGATGGAATTCATGCTTTATGTTAGGTAAAAGGCAGCAAATATTTGTGCTGGTTAAAATTGTGAAAATAAAAAATGGTATACAGGTATATTTAAATATATTGTTACAGGAATCTTCATACAAATGGGGAAAAAAAGCTGTCTTTGCTTCCCATGTTTGAGTTTGTGGAGGACATGCTTATAGGATATTAAACATACCTCTGCTCTCCCTATAATAAAATACACTGTGCATCTAGTAGATGTTTTAGTATTAGTGCTAGAACATGGTCCACAAAAGTACACAAATACAAATGATAACACCGGACCAACACTACTGTGCAAACCAAAGAAGATAGTCAACATAAGTGATCAAACTCCACTAGAAAACAAAATGAAGTGGGGAAGGACGTTTAGCATTTTCAATTCTATGAATGATGCTGAATTATTATACTGTAAATATGACATTATTTATTTATTTTACAGAATGATTGAAGTCAAATGCAACATTTCTACGCACCATCTTTTCATGCCAACATAGGAAAATATTTTAAGGCAAATTCAGAGCATTGATGTTGCATCTTGAACAAACCGGAACATAAAATATATTTGTTATTTATATAACAGTAACACCTTAGGCAGTTTTCACATCTTGAAATATTGGTAGCACAGCTCCACAGACTGCCTATCAGTAAGTAGGCCACAATACACTAGGAACACTGGAGTTACGTGTTTTTGTTTCAGAGAGTGCTATTTATACTCATGCAAACACAAAGTGGTGGTGACTCAACTGAGCCGACTTGAAAAGTATGTTTTGAGCACAAGGAAGACATTTCCCACAAGTCCTGGTTAGCCGCGTACAGGCTTTTCCTGTTCCCACTTTTAGTCAGATGTGGAGTATCAGTTAAACCTCAAGTCAGATGTTAACTTCAAAATTATACATGCAAAGCAAATTACCTTAGAATATTACCTACTTATGCACAAGCTGATGGTTATGGTGTCTACATGCTAGTTTTGCAGCAGCACTCCAGTTAAAGGAAGCAAATGCATATGCAAAAAGAAGCATTACCTTTCTGCATCATGTATTGTACATCATCAAGATTGCTCAGCAGAGCGCATAGTGTTTTTCGACTCTTTCAGTCCTGATTGTTGGCCATCAAAACATCAAGACTTGTATCTAAATGTAAAGTAAGCCATTCCTATTCCCTCAAGTACAAGATGAAGAAAAATGAATCAGACTTAATAACTGCAACAGCAAAAGAGTGAAAGAGCAAATAGAAAGTCCCCCTCACTGATTGCCTGTACGGTAAACCCAATGGACTTCTACCAGCAAAATAAAAAGGTTGACTTTCTGGGAAGTTGCATTTATCATAAAAGCCTGTATTTGTTCTACACAGAAAGTAAAATGGCCTGGGAATTGCAGCAATGCTCTTTGACATCCCTCCCTCCGAATCCTGCTCTTTTTCTGACAGGTGGGTCAGGCCATGTCTCTTGTATTTGAGTTCTGACTGTTGAGCCACAAGAAAAACTCTAAGAGTTATATTTAAAGTGATCGATTTAAATTTCACAACATAATACAATATGATCAACAATCTGTTCCCATTCATACCTTCTTCCAAAATGTAGATGCCCACAGAAATGTTTGGGGAATGCACACTTGAATGATAACACATGCTTGAGCAATAAGTAATATAGTGAAAGGTAACAAAAACATTATTTGAACTGTTGCCTCATCTTGCTACTTAAGGGTGGTGTTATCTTTTTGAGCTTCTGGTCTGTTTGCTAGTGGTTTTGTGGTGTTTTCCTCTGACACTAGGCAAAGACTATGTGTGGAAAAAAACACAAATTGAAGCAATACTATGGGGCCATATTTTTTTTTACAAAATACCTGGCCTGTAAATGTGAAAACATGTCTGTAGTCCAGATAAAGTCATGTCAGTACTTTGTAAGGAGTAGGCTTAATGCTGGGAGTTTTGACTGGCCCGCTGTTAAATCTAGAACATAGTTTAAAATCATGCTCCTTATTTATGAAGAACTAAATAATCAGCCCCCATCATACCTTAAAGATGTCATAGAACCTTATTATCCCAGCATAGCACTTCACTTTCAGAGTGCTGGTCTACTCTCCTCTCCTCTTCTGTGGAACCAGCTCCCAATCCAGCTTCTGGAGACACACAGTCTCTACCTTTAAGATTAGACTTAAAACTTTACTTTTTAATAAATCCTAAAGTTAGAGGTAGATCAGGTAACTCTAAACCATCTCTTAGGTAAGCTGCTATAGGTTTAGTCTGCTGGGGGACCTTCCTAATACATGGAGCTCCTCTTCCCTTCTCTCTCCCCCTCTCTCCACTTTGATGACATCATTATATGTTGTTAACATTGTGTCTTTGTGCCTCTTTCTCTTTGTAACTTTCTGCAGGTGACCTGCAGGTGTGGTCGCTGGAAATTGGTTTAAGTTGACCAACCTTTTATAAAAAGAATTAAAAACATTAAAAGATTTGAAGAATTGGTGTTGGTGTAGAAATGTTTCAAACAAAAAATAGGTAACTGCCTACATTTACTAAAATTACTAAAATCATGAATCTAATTTTAGTATCACATTCTTTTTAATAAAAAATAAATAAATGTTCAAATGTGAATGACATACACTTTTATGAAATCTAGTTAGGAGGGTAAAACGTGCTCTAAATTCCACCATGAAACTGCACAAATGTGCCGAGCAGTCCTGTGGGGAACTAACAGCCGACTGATTGTTCTGCAACCACTCTAGTCTGCAGCAAGTGCAATCAGTGACAGTCAGCAGGGAAGGCCATCTGGCATAAACTGAGAACAAAGAGATAATAGAAACAACATCTTTGAGATCAGATTTGAGATTGAGGCTAGACTACATTCATGATCAGGTTACAGCTGATATACATATGCAACATGTAAGAAATGAATGTATAAAAGGTTGAAAACCAGCATCTTATATTGAAAAAACTCAATGGTGAGTTCTCTAATGTTTCAGTTCTTTAGAAATTTGTAAATCCGACCAGGCGTATGATTTTCATCACTTTTAGTTCAAGATTCAGACTGTGCTGCTACTCCTCAGATTAAATGTTGCTGTTCACACCTTCCAAAGGACTAAAGGAATGGCCCAGACCTCACCCTGAACATGACGTGCAACCCATGCTGCATCAAAGCACATATAGAGCAGAAATGCCAGAATGATGAAAAGGCCCATCTTGTGTGTGACTATACCTCTCTGTGGTTGTGCATGCCTGTCAGCGAGCATACATACCTTCTGAGTAATGTGAGAGTGTGAGCAGGCTGACGCATGAAGCTCCAGCACCAGAGCCAAAAATGGTCACTCTCTTTGGGTCTCCTTTGAAGGCCTGAATGTTTTCTTTAATCCACCTGAGAGCTTGAATTTGATCCAGCAGGCCGTAGTTGCCCTTGGCTGCCTGGTCTCCTGTGCTTAGAAACCCTGCGTTAATGAAAACAAATAAAAGACATCAGATTAAAGACATTCCTCTGAAGGGTTTTGGCATTGCTTTAATATAGACTGAGAATGAAGTGCGTAAATTAGTGAAATTAAGAAGGGCTTTCATCATAATTCATCTGGTTGATTTTAGATAAATAGCATATGGTAATCTCAGTATTATTGCATACGAGTGCAAAACTCAGAACACAGAAGAGTTATCATTAAAATATGGTATAATGATACATTTTGTGCTTTGTCTGTAGGTGCTGATTCAGGTTGTGATTCTTTTCTTCACTTTTCCAAACTGGGAGCAGCTGTAACAAGGCAAAAACTATTTACTTTACTTTGCTTGGCAGACACTTTTATCCAAAGCGACTTACAGGGAGAAAGCGCTGTGTGTCTGACAGACCGAGTAGGGATGGACTATGAGTGAGACAGGGATTCGAACCTGCAAACTCCAGCATCCCAGTCTGATGTTTAACCCATTAAGCTACCAGGCCCCAGACCTCTGGGATAAATAAAGTTTTTTTCAACTTGAAAATAATGTGCTCACCAAAAGCCTTGAAAGAAATTTAGCCTTTTCAAAGACAGACAGTGTGTGAAAAAATACCATACGTCTCAAGTGCCAGGACACAAATAGTCAAGTATGCAAAGGCCTTTGAATTTGACTTCACCCATGGCTCCAGACATGGTCGGCCGGAAGTGATGCCTTCCAGGCCATCCAGCCTGGCAGCGAGCTCCATTTGCGAAACTTGTTGACAAATTAGCAAATGTGCCTAAACCCATTAAATGGCTTTCTAAATGCTTTCACTGGGGGAAACTGGTGGCTACTTCTTGCCAGGACCTGGAGCTCAGTAGCCAAGCCTGGCAGCGACAACCTGTCCTCACAAGCTGACCAAGACTGAGGCATAGTAACTGACAAACTGGATGAGGACCGTTGGGTAGGAAAGGTGGAAAAAGAGGAAAGGTAGCCCATGGCTCTTTGATAGAGAGCAGATCCGGTTTGTCATGGTGAGGTGGATGTGATGATCAGCAATGTGATGAGCAGCAATGGAGGGCAGGGGTGGCGGGGATTACAAGGCCTCTGGCAGCCTCATACAGCCTATAGGATGACCACAGGCTCTGGCTCTGCTCTCACCACTCCAGTCCACTTCTTTGCTCCCCTCATTTTCTCTTTCTCTCTCATTTTTTTTACATTTCCCTTTTTCTGTCCTCTCTCATCCTTAACCACAAAGAAGCTGAGGAGAGAACCATGCCTACCAGGCGCTCCTGAGGATGTGTGAGGATTAGTCAAAGCTTCATTTCAAAGCACTATGTCCCGAAAATAGACTGCATACATAACTAAGCCAATCACCTAGAGATTTATTATGGACAACGTCTGAAAGACAGACTTATCAGAAACCAAAGAGAGTGAAAAAAAAAACAAAAATGTAAAAGAATAAGAAAAATGCACATATACTGTAAAGATCAACAGAAACATGTCTTTTCCGTTATGTAGAAACATAAGTTGATGAAAAGACATATAATAATAATATACATAACACAATAAAAACCGGTAAAATAAATAATCACATAATTTTCCTCAGATATATGCAGGTGCGCATAGTAAATTCAAGATTAAAGAACTGTATAGATTTTCAATCAAATATATTTTACAAAAGACTTAAAGACTTAAATATATTTTGAAATACATATACAACTAGTCTAATGTTTGGACATAGATAAGCTTTACCATCTTTTCCATGAAAATATACATGCAAAAAGGTTTTACAATCTGTTGTCCTTAATTAAATAAACTTCCATTAGCATTACATGAGATAGACCCGAGTTACGTCTGTGTTTTCACAGTTATGGATAATATGCCGGATAATTCGGCAGACAAATAATAAACCTCAATTACCAGATTTCTTTACCAGATTGTTTTATGCCTGTGCCAAAGTGAAATTTTTAATCAATAGTTTACGCATGACTCCAAGTAAATATTTGTGCCAAATATGATGATATTCATATTCATATGATATGAACTTCTTTAGTTGAAGTCCACACTCAAGACATTCTCGTAATATCATGTCCAAAAGAATGGAAATCATAAGGTTACGGTGATTATATTGTTTGATCAAAAACATTTTCAGTGGGATACTATACCACATAAAATGTTATGTAAAACTCCTACAGATGTGGGCCTGTGATTGCAAGCAAGACTTGTTCATTTGCTCACACAAAAATGTAAATATCCTAACAAATTCATTCAGGACCATGATGCAGAAACGAAAACAGCCCATTAAAGGCTTAAAAACAAAGCTACAATTTAGACCATCAAATCTGAATTGAAAAAGTAACTAAGAAAATAATCACAAGTGAGTCTAATTGTTCCTTAAACAGGCATTTTGACTATAAAAGGGCATTACAAGTAAAACCCATTTTCAAAAGAGGTGTACTCATTTATGCGTTTTCCTTAGGTACTGTCAGTCATAAAATGCAATTTCAGTGGTATATGCTGTCTGTATGTAATTAAACTTTGTGTACAGTACAAAGGGAATAATTGTGTGTGCACTTTAAACAATGAATATATCTACATTTTTCCCCTGGAAACATATTGTCTCTGTGTAATTACAATGATACGGATACAGATTTCTACTATATTCTTTATTGCAAATTCTAATGTTATTTCCATTTTTTTGCTGTTCTGTTAGTGACACTGTGATCTCTCACTGAACCCAGAGGAAACCTTTCATCATCAGCAGCACTCCCACCGCTCAGGGGAAAACATTAATCCATTCCCTCCTCTATGTATTAATGCTGCCTTGACAGCGGCTGGGAGCTTAATGTAGGTCAGTGACAACAAAGCACAGAGTGGACACAACCATGAGATTTAAATAGCACCGAGGCATTAGGTCTCATGAGTGTCCGCATTTATGCATCATACGTGTTAGAAACTGGTAGCAATATTGGTGAAACTGGTAACAAATTTAACTTATTCTGTATGACAAATTTACAACAACAAATACATTCTGAAAGCGAAATACTGCTAGAGATTTATGCATCTTAGATCTATATGCTTCAATAACCTGTTTTGTGTCAAATTTAGCCTTTTTGGACATTCAACCCTTAATCTGAATTAAAAGACCTTGAGCTCTGCCACTATGATTTTGATCAGATACCCATTAATCTATCTCTGTAATCTCCCATATAGTGTTTTTGCAGCACATTGAAGCCATTTTAAATTGCCAGCATTTCTAAAATAAGTATGATTCAACATATGGGAAGATTTAAAGTTACTATATATTTTGGTGGGTGCAATAACATTATTTATGTTAACAGTCAGTATAAAAACGTTGTCCACACCAGTGTTCCGATAGAGCTCAATTCCTCCAAACCTGCAAATCCCACTGTATAAAGGCCAAAAATCACCTGGTCAGATCTGACAAGTCAATGACATGCTGGCATTTTGGAACACAAGAGATTTCCATCTGACAACAGAAATGTGTTTGCAGAGCCAAATATGAAACAAGTCACTCAGATCCACTAAGAGCAGCTACACTGTCTTAATCTGCAGAAACTATCTGAGATGAAATTTAAAAACAAAATATTACCAACTCTTGAAAATACCACTACAATGTTATCTAAATGCCACAACATGTCATTGTTCACAGTTTATTGTTAAAAAGTAATGGCATCAAATGACAGAAGAGCATTGTGAGTGACACAAATAACACAGAGTGCACTGCAGCTTTGTGTACAGACAGTGACCCAGCAGAATGCAAAGGGCTCCAGCTTTGAGCGCAACATGTCCACAGGCCTGTACATACAAGCACATCTCGCCTGTCTTGTCCGCACTGCATTGGCTGCCCATACATTTTAGGATTCATTTTAAAAAATTTTTATTTGCTTTTAAGGCTCTTAATGGTCTTGCCCCTCCCTACTTGTCTGAGCTATTACAGCCCTATATACCTTCG
>JAUMHF010000012.1:9561627-9583814 GCA_032359275.1 Microctenopoma steveboyesi | reverse complement strand
TACACTGTAAAGTGCCTTGAGATAACTTTTGTTGTAAAATGGTGCTATATAAATAAAATTGAATTGAATTGAATTGAGTTGAATTGAATTGTCTTTCTTATTTCCATACTGTTTTCATTCTATTACAGCATATGACAAACTGCAGATAAGAGAACTTCAGTAATATCCTCTGACAGCGTCTTTTTTCTGCAATTGTATGGAACTGCTGTTTGATGCAGCAAGTGCCTCCAGGATATCACCTATAGTGTGCCTTTGTGCTAACATCCTGCACTTCAGCCACAGGGAGTCTGGTTTTAAACTTTGTACTGAAAGTCTGAGTGATCTGGAACAAAGCGGACAAAGTGGTTATCCCTCTAGGGCTGAAACATTTCACCTCACTGAAGGTCTGGGATCAGTGACATCTTAAACTGTGCAGATCAATGTGATTTGATTATACCACACTAATGTAACCCATCAGTTGTGAAGTTAGACAATTTCTAAATTGTGACTCACAAAAAAAGAACCTCCACTTACTATAATGAAATTATTTTTATGACTTTGATGCATAAATAAATGCAACATTATATTAATTAATTTTATATTAATTACCAGGTGGCCTGGTTGCTCAATGGGTTTGGTATAAATGCCACTCGCTGTGCTTGGATGAGGAAGAATGCTAAGTTGCATCTCAAGAACACCAAACCCACTGTAGAGCATGAGGGTGGAAACATTATGCTTTAGGGCCACTTCTTTGGAAAAGGGGACAGGACGACTGGTCCGTATTAGGAGAAGGATGAATGGGGCCGTGTATCATGAGATTTTGAAAAAAAAACTTCCATCAGTGAGAGCACTGAAGTTAAATTGTGGCTGGATGTTCCACCATGACAATCATCCCATACACACTGCCAAGGCAATGAAGGGGTGGCTATGTAAAAAGTAAGTCCTGGAGTGGCCTAGCCAGTCTCCAGACCTCAATCCAAAAGAGAAACTGTGGAGGGTGTGTTGCCCACTTACAGCCCCAAAACATTACAGCTTTAGAGAAGATCCGCATGAAGAATGAGACAAAATACCTGCTACAGTGTGTAAAAAGCTGGCGAAGACCTGCAGAAAACATTTTACCTTACCGAAGTTTACATTACAAAGTATTAAGGTGAACTTCTCTTATTGACCAAATACTTTTCTGGATTTCCTTTTACATTCCAGTTTCATTACAGTTGAAGTGAACCTATGATGAAAATAACAGAACTCTCTCATCTTTTCAAGTTGGACAACTTGCACAATCGGTGGCTGCCAAACACTTTTTTTGCCCCACTGTCCACACTACTTGAAAATTCCAAAAGAAACTCCTCTGGCCTGTCTGTCACAAATAAAATTTTACTAACTTCAAAGGCATCCATGCAACTTTGTTTTCAGGAACACTATTCACAACATGTAGCCACACACATTATATGGTAACTGTGTCACCATGTACTTATTGATTCATAAATTTGCTCTTTTAGAATTTAACTTTAGACTGCATTGACATTTTGACAGTAGGTCAAATCTGTGTTGTGATTCATGTGAGGCGTTATATAAGAATGTCACAGTTAGAGGCCTGTTTCTACAGATACCAGCCGTGCTCCAAATTGATACACTCACAGCAATGGCAGGCACTTAACCACATCATTCTGACCATAGCTGATAAAACATAGACGAACCATTATGTTAACAAACACATGACAGGCCATTTAGAAAAAAAAATACATATGGGTGTTATATTTTTCACTTGGAGGCAGTGATTGAACTGGAAAGTGGCAGGGGGGCACAGGAAGTGACTCATGCACTCCCAGGAGTCAGTGGGGGAAATGGACCATGCTGATGTTCAATGAGTGACTGGAACTGCTCTGCCAATGAAGCTCTGTAAACTCCACAATAAACAAATCAACCCTCTGACACACTGCTGTCACAGATTAAAAGCTAAAGCAGCCATCTTTGCTTCCATTCTATTCCACTTAGCCATCTCTGATTTAGATGTTTTGGGCATATTTGTGTATGTTTTGTTTTGTCTGAGTGTCCATTTGGATGAGATATTTGCTGCTCCCTTTCATTATCCTCCAGACCTGCTGTGCTGCTTTTCAGTACAGGCAAATTGGACCTGCCATCTTGCCAAATGTAATTGCTGAAAATTAATTTGCAGTGTGCAATTATCTTGAATATACTTTGCTTGTGCTTTGTGAGGGGTTTTTGTTGTTGCTGGAGCTGTTGTAAGTTATTGGAGGGCAAGCCAGGGAGAATGAGCACAACAAGGATTTGGATCATGTAGATTTAATCAGCGACTGACCCAAAAAAAAATACCGTCTTTAAATACCATACTACTTTCATCTATTTTATCAGCTATTAAAATAGTTGTGGACAGCCGTGTTCATGTGCTGGTTGAAGTCAGCAGGGACATCCATCTCCTCCCAGGGAAAAACCATCTGGGCTGTTTTCAAGCCTCTCAAATCCCTTCAGTGCATCTGTTGCGTTTTGTAGCTAATAGTCAGTATGGTGAGAAGCTAATAAATACTTTACATTTCCTCAGCCAACAATAACTCCTCCAAGACATTTTGTTACAAAACCCACATCTTTCTGCGTCCTTTCCAGTGACTTCAGACAGCAGAGTTGGGAGAGACTACACGAATTCTACATGAATGTCAATATTGTTCCGTTTTTGTTTGGAATCACAATGAAGGTTGAGCACAGAGCTGTGACAATGCTGACCTTTAAAAGCCAGGTTTGGTTAGAAAACACGGGGGGTTGGGTTATATAAGAGGAATCTTTTCAGCAAGTTAGGAAAGCAAATGGAGAGAAATGAGAGTTGGCTCCACAGAGGGAAGAAGCCACAGTTTACCATTACTGCAATAAATTGAGAGGCTCCACAGGGCAGACATTTTAAAGGATTAGTTCAACACTTAGAGAGTTCCACAGCATTAGTAGTTTTTTGTGGCTTAGGTTTTACCATAGTCAGTCATATACAGTCATACTCAGGTCTGAGGCAGTCAGTGGGCTGTTGATTTTTTTTTCACAGGTAAGATGTTTGGTGTATTTTTGAATTTTAAAGTCAGTATGGCTGTGTCAGAAAACCATTATATTTCCCAACACGTGTCTAACCCAGCAAAAAAAATTATATAAAGTTTTCGCAAATTTAAGCTGTCGTGTAGGCAGCAGTACTCAATTACAATTCAATATTATATTACTTAGTTATAGTACTCAATTACAATTCAATATTATCAGCATATTACTTTAATACATTACTGTGTAATGTTACTCTATGCAACCCCATCCTCAGCACAGCAAGAGCAAAGCAAGTGTATGTGAAGCTTTTCCTGCTATCCATGAGGCCTCACTTGACCTTGAACTGGCTTACATAATACCATACTGAGTACATGCAGACTTCTGATATAGGCCACAGAGAGGAGGCAGAATGTGACATGGGAAAGAGTCAAATTTATACATGTGGCACCGTAGGGGTGGTCTTTTGGAAATAAGGACCAGGTATAGGGTGCTGATTTAGGACAGCCCCAGGGGAGGTGTCACTGACATACATGTCTGACTCCGTTCACCCTCCTCTCCTCCTTGCCTTCGCCATGCCAAGACATAAAGCATGTTTTGCAGGATGTCTATTTCATTTTTTTGTGCAGTAGTCTGAGCTGCAGCTGCAGCCCTCTGCCTTCCTGTGTCATGCCAGAAGAAATAACATCATCCTCCGACTCATGACCAACGTAGATATCTGCCACTGACAATTGTCGAGACAGGAATCAGCGCATGGCACATTTCCCTCTCACTCCCTGCATGCTGTCATCACTCCATCACCTGGGGGAGGAATTCTGGAGTGACAATGACTACCTTCCAGCCACCGCTGTCCTTGCAGAGACAGAGGAGTCATAAAGGAGGAGGAAGAGGCGGCTGCTGGGAGGCTGTGTACTTGGCCTCTGGCCACTAGAGAGGCCACTAACAGACAAGAATAGAAGAGAGTGAATCAGAAATAAGAGAAAACTGTAAATGAAAGAATGACAGATTCAAAGTGATCACAAAGTGAAGTGAAAAAGGTAAACATTTAGAAATAAATGTTAAGCATAAAATCGGTTGCTCTTATAAAAAAACAGACACAGTAGGATAGCTGTTATCTATCCTACTATATTATTATGTTATGTTATGCACATATAAAATAAAACTAAAACTAATCTAGCCATGCAATAAATACTCGACTAAGATGATTTCTTAAGAATTTTTTGGCCACTTGGTGTAACCAACACAGTACTGATTTCCACATCCAGTCGTCACAGGGCACCATGATCATTCATTTAAATTGGTGCTTATGTCCAACTTATGCTTATGTAAGTTCTGTTTTTTCTCTTCACCAGCTGATGACTGAAATATCTCTTTCTTTAGCTGTAGATGTTTCACAATGTCCCTTCTCATTTTTTTATCCAGTGTAATGCAGTTTTGCAATTGCAAATATTGCTGCAAACTTTAATCTTTAATCGTCATCTTAATGCAACTTTTCCTTGAACACCTTCGGCCTGCTAATACTACACAGTGTATAACAATACCTGATAAAAAATGTGCACTCAAAGACAAATTATTAGTCCAATGAGAGAATACTCAGTCAAACTTAAGCGAGAGGAAGCATTGTTAGGAGTGATGTCAGTCAGGAACTGATAGGAGCATGTTGACTCATTACATAAGAAATGTATCTGTTCTAGAGGGCCATAAGTGTATTTGTAGTGAGTCAATAAAGTTAGTAAAATGGTGGCTGAGCTTGTTTTAAGCATTTTTTTTGTTTCTTTATAAGCTAATAGAGAGCGATGCAGCAGCACATCTCTATTAGACAAACATCACTATGGTCACAATGTGTGAACTACTCATCGACGGGAGCTAGAAGGAGAGACAATGAAGTTCACCATGTGCCCCTGACAACCCAGTGCAACTTGGAGCTCACTGTCACTCTGACTCATGTGACAGCTTCCTGAGGCCAGATGGCATTCACCGTTGTCAAAGAGACCTCACACTGGCACCTCCACCACCTCACTGCTGTTCACATTGATGGCCCACTACAGCCCTGGTACAGGCTACAACATGTTAAGCCCTACAGAGACTGAACATAGCTCAATGCCTGTTGATGTACAATGATGACCTTAATGACTGTTACTGACAGCATTAAGGTTCATACGTGTATAGGTGTTGTACACTGTGTAACTATGTATTTGTATTTACTCATGCCTACTGTGCTCTAAGATGTGTGCCCTCCACCTGTCTATGAAGTATCTATGGTGATGCATCATTTTAATCTTGCTGAGTATGTTTTCTTAATGGGAAGGAAGCCACACCACCAGGAGATGACAACAGTGTATGGGATTGACAAATTCCCGAGATTCAAGAAGACTTAAAGCCATGATTTGCAAAAATCTGGCTATTTTCCATGGAATACCTGACTTGTCTGCGCCTTGACATAAAGTTTGTTAAGACAAAACTAGAGCCTTGTACACTCCATCCTTCACTTAACCTGATTTGGTATTGAACTCACCTCTCAGGTAGACAGCAGCTCCATATTTAATATGATGGTGGCAGGTAATTGAATTGTTAAGCAATATAGATGTACAAACTGTTGTGCAAATAAGAAAGATAAGAAAGGTAACTGTATCTGAGTACTTGACCTTTAAGATATGTATCGTAGAACCTTATTATCCCACTTCACTCTCAGATTGTTGGTCTACTAGTGGTTCCTAGAGTTTCTAAATGTAGTATGGGGGAAAGAGTCAGTATTTTATGTATATGTATTTAGCCTTGAAATTACTTATGTTGTGATTTGGTGCTATTTAAATCAAATGAATTAAATTGATTTGAATATGGTACCAGTTGCAGCCTTTCAGCCAAAAACATTTGTCTAGCACCGTGTGGAAGATTTAAATGATGAAGGGTCATAACCGTCTGATAACTTCTGCTTGCATTTGTTTTCTGTCAGCCTGCCAGCACTGACACTATTGGAATCTGCGCTGCCTGTAGAGCTTACCATTACTCTACTTCGGCACGGTGTCAGTCTCTTCACACGCTTGCTACAGCATATGGGATCATATGTTAGCACCTTCCTAACAGCTGGAGGTATGTTCTTGACTGCAACACCCCGACACTGGTGAGGCGAGGAGACCACTGTGTTGATTTTATGGAAATTTAGCAGGCAATTCTCACTCTGTCACATGTGAATGTCCACCTTTTATTCTTGGTGGGTTGTTCTATCTTGCTTAGTATTTGATGAATTTGTGGCTTTTTTCCCACTCTGTAACTTTCTGCCCGGTTGAGGCGGATGGCCGTCCACCCTGAGCCTGGTTCTGCTGGAGGTTTCTTCCTCTTAAAAGGAGTTTTTCCTCTCCACTGTTGCCTAGTGCTTGCTCAAATGGAACTGTTGTGTTTTCTGCATTATTTTGTTTATATATACACTTATATTTTATAAGTGTATAAACCTTGCTATGTAAAGTTTCCTGAAATGACTTTTATTATGATTTGGCGCTATACAAATAAAGATGAATTAAATTGAATTCAATTGAATTGCCTAGTGTTCATTAGAACCACAAATTCAAGCTCTGCATTTAAACAATTCAATGTTTTTTTGCAGTTTTACCCATAATTCCTTTCAGTGTCCTGCGTCATCAGACTTTTGTGATGGAAAATTATTATTTAGACACTATAAGTATGATGAAAACCTTGATGTTCTGTGAAGGATGTTTTCTTCCTTAATATCTTAGTTACTCATGTGCTTTGTCCCTTTCTATGTTCATCTTGACCAATGTACTTGTGCCATGTTGTGTCTTGTTGCCATGTCAAAGATGTTTAGTTTTTTCCACAACACTTTATCTTTATTTTAGCAATAAAGTCATATTCTTAGATCTTAGCATTTAATTTACAAGCAATTTTTATCATTGAGCAAATATAATCATGCGTCATCTTACCAAGCTGTGAACACATCATTAAATATATATATAACCACAGGCCCTGCAGTTTTCATAGCAGGACTTAGAATGCATAGACTTAGTCTTGTCATTCAAACAAAGGCTTAAGGTGACAGTGAGATATCCAGCTCACTACATGTATAGCTAGCTTTATTTTTAAATGTCTTGCTGTTCTTAGCATAGTTTTTTTTTATTTCATTTGAATTTCATCATCAGTCTCAACATTTATTGAATGGATTCCTGCAGCTTTATTGAATATATGCTGCTAAGTGCATGTTTCCTGCAGCTACTGCTTCACGTTGAAAGCATTCCACTAGGAAACCAGCAGGATGCCTTTATGCTTTTATTGTCAAGCCACAGCAGTACAGGATGTGCAAAGTATTGTGTGGTTGTGCAGTTTATTAAAAACTGATCTGAAAAGTGCATGGACATATTCAGCATTCTCTAGTCAGAAGCTCAGTTTTAAATATTTTAAGTAAGGCTCGACTGACTCATTTTAGTGCCACTGAGCAGTATTTGCCCATATACAGTAAAGAGGCAGCATCTTCGACATGTTACCAGGACATAATAATTATTTTCATGAGTGAAATGCAAGGAAATTAGCTTTTCTAATAGAGAAAACCATGGCTTACAATTTGTAGATTTTTAAAAATGTCTACTTAGCACAAAAACAGTGGGGTGCGACAGTTTGAGCAACCTTGTTAATCTTCATAATTTTGCTGTATGAATCGTTGGTTGTTACGATAAAAAAAATCAATTATTATATCATATAGGAGACACACAGTGATATTTTAGAAGTGAAACAAAGTTTATAGGAATTACAAAAAGTGTGCAATAATTGTTTAAACAAAAAAGGCAGGTGCAGAAGTTTGGGCACCTTTGTCATTTTATTGATTCCAAAACCTTTGGAAATAATTATTGGAATTCAAATTGTCTTAGTGAGCTCAGTGACCCCTGATCTCCATACACAGGTGAATTCAATTATGAAAAAAAAGTGGGGCAATTGTAAGTTTCCCTCCTCTTTGAATATTCTCTAAAGAGTAGCAACATGGGGGTCTCCATACAACTCTCACATGACTTGAAAACAAAGACTGTTCACCATCATGGTTTAGGGGAAGGATACAGAAATCTGTCTCTGATATTTCAGCTGGCTGTTTCCACAGTTTGGAACATATTGAGGAAATGCAAGACCACAGGCACAGTTCAAGTTGAGGCTCGAAGTGGAAGACCGAGAAAAAACTTAAATAAACAGAAGCGACAACTGGTGAGAACATTCAGAGTCAACCCACAGACCAGCACCAAAGACCATCTTGGAGTCACTGTGCATCGCTTAACTGTTTGCCGCACTTTACACAAGGAGATGCTGTATGGGAGAGTGATGCAAAGGCCTTTTCTCCACCCTCAGCACAAACAGAGCTGCTTGAGGTAAGCTAAAGCACATTTGGACAAGCCAGCTTCATTTTAGTAGAAAGTGCTGTGGACTGTTGAAACTAAAATTGAGTTATTTGGGCACAACAAGGGGCGTTATGCATGGAGAAAAAAGAACACAGCATTCCAAGAAAAACACCTGCTACCTAAATGAAATATGGTTGTTGTTCCATCATGCTGTAGGGCTGTGTTGCCAGTGCAGGGACTGGGAATCTTGTCAAAGGGAGGCATGGATTCCACTCAATATCAGCAGATTCTGGAGACCAATGTCCAGGATTCAGTGATAAAGCTGAAGCTGCGCCAGGGCTGGATCTTTCAATAAGACAACAACCCTAAACACTGCTCAAAATCTACTAAGGCATTCATGCAGAGACAAGTACAACGTTCTGGAGTGGCCATCTCAGTCCCCAGACCTAGATATCATTGAAAATCTGTGATGTGAGTTAAAGAGCGCTGTCCACGCTCGGAAGAAATCAAACTAGAATGAACTAGAGATGTTTTGTAAAGAGGAATGGTCTAAAATACCTTCAACCAGAATCCAGACTCTCATTGGAAGCTATAGGAAGCGTTCAGAGGCTGTCATTTCTGCAAAAGGAGGATTTACTAAATATTGAGTTGATTTCTTTTTTTAGTGCCCAAACTTATGCACCTGCCTTGATTCATTTCTCAAATATCACTCTGTGTGTCTCCTACATGATATATAATTAGCAGAGCAAAGTGGATAGAGCTAGCTTAAATTTCATACTGTAATGTATGCATTGTAATATATGTAGAAATTGCATGGGAGAGCTGATCTGAGCTGCGCCAGGGTGTTCGCCTCGCGACGGGGGGCGCCCTGTGGAATGTTTGATAGGTAAATCACAAAATATACACATATCTTTTAACTTTTTAAATAACATAGGAAACTAGATTTAGCAATTCCTGCAGGAATTGCGTGGGGTGAGCTGATCTGAGGCGCACCAGGGTGTTGCGCCAGGTGCCATGGCACGCTGAACGGAAACAGGCAGGGCTGTGGTGGGGAGAACACAATACACGGGGGAAACTAGCTGGTGGGTCACATGCACCACATGGACGGGTCAGTTACTGCAAGTGTAATGGGATAATTATGGAATCGATGTATGGGGCAGCATAAGGGTATACAGTCTGCAAGAGGGGCGCAGAGTACAGTACTAAAGTACATATGTGTGTGTATTTATGTTGATGCCCCAAAATTCTATTTTGCTTAGGGCCCTATGGAGGCTTGGGCCGGCCCTGGTTTTAATTCTGCATAGGAAACAGTCCTGGACTCTCAGCTTTGCACTGCACTTTAAAGTTGATGTGAAGAACCACAGATGACAGAAAGTCCAACTTGTCTTTTTTTCTGTCAGTGTATTACTACCTGTACAGAGCACTCACTTCCTGTGTTTTACACAAAAACGCATGGAAAAAAGTTAGGACAAAAAAACTTAAATGTTATTGTAGTATTATCGTATGATGTTGTGTCAGCTGACTAGAGTGAACTATCTTTATCAAAACCACATCTGTAAAAGGTAGTGTTTGAAGAAACTTCAACACCACGTCTAGACTAATAAGGATCCACACTGCTCAGTGATGTTTTTGTTACAGGTTCCGGATTTGTCACTTCCGCATTCTGTCTGTCTCTGTCTGTCTGCTCTTTTTTTTTTCATCTCTGCAGTGCACACTTTTCAAGAACACCTTTTCCCCCTGGCTCCCAGGCAACTAAATATAGTGACTGGTGCAGACAGCTCGGCCTTATAACAAATGGTAAGCAGAACAGAGCAGCAGTGGTGAGAATGTACTGTGGCTTCAATTCACCAGACAATGAACCACAAGCATGCAAATTTAAATCTAAAACCAAGACATGTTACATACAAAAGCCATATTGCTATAAACCAATATTATATGTGCAAGGATGAACCAGTGTCTCATTAGTGCTCTTCTAGTGATATCTAGACAAATATTATTTGTCTAAAGCTAAATACATATAACATTTATTTTAATAAAACAGCATTGAAGGTGTATTACTACCTGTACAGAGCACTCACTTCCTGTGTTTTACACAAAAACGCATGGAAAAAAAAGTTAGGACAAAAAAACTTAAATGTTATTGTAGTATTATCGTATGATGTTGTGTCAGCTGACTAGAGTGAACTATCTTTAATAAGCTTAAACTTTAACTGGCTTCCAATATTTAAGTAAATGTCAAGACAGTTTTCTTTTTTCCAACTTAGTGGTTCTAATAAATCACATATATTATCAATATGCTGTAAAACAGCATACAACAGACTTACACTTAATGAATGAAACATATTTTACAGTGTTCTATACATAAAAAGTGGTTTGCCTAATGTTATTTAATTATGGTTTATTTATATTACTACCATCCTTATAATTATCTTAATTATTAGTACAGTATATTATAGTAATATAGTAATAGTAATATATATACATATATATGCTCGGGCATAAACATGGAGGGATGTACTGTTGGCCTAGTGGAGGATATGAGAACTCACATCATACCATTCATTGTGACAGCAGGAAATGTGAAAACACTTTACAAGTTTCAAGCTCATGGCAAACTCTACTGATGAGAACTTTTTAATTGAACTGCTGAGGTTTTTTGTTGAGCTAACAGTGTCAGACTTCCATTTCCTTGCATATAGCGTTTCCATCTTGCAGGAGGAAATGTGTGACTGCAGTTCTCAGCACGTTTGATAGTTTCTTCAACCAATTTACAGCAGCATAATCAAATGAACTTGACTGCATCACATTTACACTGTTCAAAAATATACTGATATATAAATGCAAGCACTGGCTCAGCCTTAGTAAATTTGCTCCCGAGGGACCATCTTCATGTGAAGGTGAGACTTTATGAACAGGAAAGTTTACTACAAGTTTGTTTTTGGTCCAATTTAGATGTTACGCAAGAAATAAAATTTCAAATGTTCTTTTAACATGTTTGACACTATCATCCTTCCCTCAGACTCAGACATTTACTCGGGCAACAGACTTTCAGAAGCCAAACCTTTATGTCAAAAGCAAGATAAAGTTCCCTTGTTTGAGTCAGACAGTGCTTTTATCTCACAGACAGGAACAACATAAGATGTACAGCACTGTGGTGAAGATAGAAGCTCAGATCACAGCAGATCCATTTTCTCTGTGCTGACTTTTGGGGCTGCTCAATGTTTGATGCTGCAGCTGTATTATTTAAGTTATTGAAAACGCTCTCATTGTGTAAGAGTCGTTGTTGAATTTGCATGTGCTTTTTTCATATGTGCGCATGAGCTGAAAACCTGCATGATTTGTTTCACTACATATTTGTGCTTTTACAAATATGAGCAATACATCATACATGAGTAATAATAGTTTAATTAAACACAGAAAGGATTCAAAGCCGCAATCAAGAAGAGCTTAAGAACGTGTCAGCTGCGTATCTACCCAAATAACACCATAAATGTTGGAGATTTCCCCACACAAAACTCAGCCACTTGGTGAAATGCTGGAAGGCAATTAATAATTAAATCAATCACTACATCAATAACCTACTCTCGGATTCAATCAGCCGCCTCCAAACTAATTAAATTCCCAGACTCACCAAGAACTCCAAGCCGGTAGTTGATTGTGATGACGATGACGTTCCCGTAGCTGGCCAGGATGCTGCCGTCAATCATGTTGCCAGTTCCCTCCATGTAGGAGCCTCCGTGGATGTAAACCATAACAGGCTTTAGACCATTCTCATCATGGATGTCTGCAAGATAATGATAAAATTGAAAATCTGAAATGTACCGACAGTACTGTGAATATGTCTTAGGCAGTGCTGTAATGATCATATAA
The DNA here is from genome assembly GCA_032359275.1 of Microctenopoma steveboyesi. Taxonomy (NCBI): domain Eukaryota; kingdom Metazoa; phylum Chordata; class Actinopteri; order Anabantiformes; family Anabantidae; genus Microctenopoma; species Microctenopoma steveboyesi. The sequence goes on along the minus strand of JAUMHF010000012.1, from coordinate 9,571,605 downwards.
CAAATATACACAATATTAAGAAACGCAAAGAAACTCACTTTTTTGAAAACAGAGAAATACATATTTACTGGACATTATAGTATAATAGTGGAAATATAAACAAGACGTCTAATTTAACTCTATCATAGTAGACTATAAAGGTGCATGTTATTATAATATATTATTTATTTAGCCACATGGCCAGATCTACAGGGCTGCAAGTGCAATTTCCAACACATCTTAAATGTTCTGTTCTAAAGCTGTAGCCATAATAAACAATTACATATCTGTAAGTTGCTTAACTTACTGAAATAAACAAGAAGAAGAGTTTCTAACTAGTTTAATGAGGCCCAGTGCCCCGTATATAAAAGGTTACGAACCTCAGGTGAACTTAACTAATAAAATAAAATATTAAATAAAAGTAGCAGCTATATGGAAATATGCAACATCGAATAAACTAACCTAACCATACCTTATCCCCGGGTCACCCGGGTAAAACCTCATGCCAGCCTACATATTTTTTTCTACTTGTAAATACTGAACCACCATCTGTAGCTAAAATCTATATATAACAGTAACAGCTCTGAGTGAATGCAGGAAACATGGCCGACATTATCATGCAGGAAACACGGCCGACATTATTCTTGATGTTGTAATCAACAACCCCAACGCTCAACAGTGCCAGTGTCTGCACAACAGGGAAATTACTTTGATCTTTATTCATTTTAACACTGATCATTTTTGCAGTGCACCACATAGGAAGAATTGTTGTTATTAGAGATATGGTCTGACATTCTCCTGCAGACCCCGGTGAGAATTTCCATGGCTTTAACCCTGCAATCTCTACATCTGTCTCCTCTCCCACCTGCTCCATTTGTTCTTTGTGCAGTGCTGCAATTAGGCCAGATGAATACCTTGTTTATGCAGCTCTCCAGTTATGATTAAGCTGGGTGATTAGTACATGTGTAGGTGGTGATTATGAATTAAGAGTGGGTCTCTTGCATGAAAGAAGATGGAAGGAAAAGATAGAAATCCTTGGAACAGGCAGGGATCACAATATATCAGCCAGCCATCCTTTCCATCATCAGGAGCACTTAGCTAAAACCGACAGTATGATGCAGAATTAGTGATTCTGAACATATCAGAGAGTGCTGTTGTCCTCATATTGCCCGGCTTGTCTGGGTCAGCCCATTCTGTGTGCGACGAGTGGCAGAGATTCAAAGCCATGATATTGTCCTTAGTGTAAATTCTTAAATAGCAGTGTCCTCTGTTGACCTCAGCTGCAGAGAAACAGGCCCTTATTTAAACAGATAAGAGAAAAGAGGTATAAAATTGTATTAGGAAGCCTCCGTTTTTCTGATCGGTTCCTGTTTCAAACCAAACAGCACAATACAAAGGGGGAACCAGCCGGTGGGTCACAGGTGGGGGGGTACATGCACCACATGGACGGGTCAGTCACTGCAAGTGTAATGGGATAATTCTGGTATCGATGTATGGGGCAGCATAAGGGTTTACAGTTTGCAAGAGGGGCGCAGAGTACAGTACTAAAGTAGTGGAGTACAAATATGTGTGTGTATTTATGTTAAATCTGTCCTCCTTCTACTCACCCCTGGACAGTCCCTCCCACCCACTACACAGTGTTCTGGCTGGACAGAGGAGCACGTTCAGCCACAGAGCTACCAGTGTTAAGTGCTCCACAGAACGCCACAAGAAATAATTTCTTCCTGTGACCATCAAACTCTACAACCCACCCCTTCCCTTCCTCAGTAAGGGGGAGAGGGGAGAACAACAATCATAACTGTCTAAGACATGCCATGAGATTTAACACCTGTCAACTGTCCCTGCTCTGCCATGCTCTGCTACAACCTGGCCTTTGTTAATATGAAATGAGAATAAATAAAATGTTCAAAGGATTTCTAATCAAGCAGAAGAACTTAAACACTAAAAAGTGTTTAATAGGTAAATCACAAAATATACATATATCTTATAAGTTTACAAATAACATTGGAAATAAATGTATTAATTAAATAATTATATGTCATAAAATCATATGAGATGATCCATACAGACATTGTGTACATTTACACAGTGGTATTGTGGACCGTGTATCCTCTGCCATCGCAGCGTATCGCGATGACTTGTAAGAATTCCTGCAGTGCAGTTCGTTCCGGTTTTCCAACGGCAAAACATAAAGGCAACAGACATCCAGTCCGGGTCTTACAGTGCACACCCTACAACATCGAATACAACTGAATAAAAAGCATAAATCCATTTTATAAACCAGAGTAATTGACCCGGGGCACAGACATACCTGCTTTAAATCATCACACCAATGTGCACACAATTCGTTTTAAACTCTGAAGCATTAGATCGATGTTAAGTTGACATAGTACACGTGAACTACCTCCGGTAGAAAAGAAGTGCATTGCAAGGATAATCGACTCTTATTGTGAAAGGCAAGCGGAACCGCTTTTTGTTGTTGCAATCAAGAGCTTATCTCCGCTTCAAATAACATCCAGACCGTAAATGTCAACTCAATGGCTACACACACTGTAATTTTAGAATATCTTGCATTTAATTAATTAATAAGCCAAATCTGGGAATATACCAGATTTTAACCACCAGACGCCACAGAATTTCCACACGCTGTTTGACTTACTGCAGGCGTAAACAATTATTGCAATTCAACCAGTACAGCCACACACCCCCCACCGAGCCTTCAGCTCACCCCACAATTAAACACAGCCAGCCATTACTTTTAATGCATATGATAAAAACACGTATCTCAAGAGCTCCAGTCTATTGGTGTAACCGGCTTCCAGTTGTTGTAGGCTACGCTAAGGTGCACATGGGTAAGTTTACAGTTTGTGATTCAGTTCCATATTTGGTGAGACCCGGTGGAGCAGTGTGGGTGGCGGAAACAACCTTGAAGAGCCAGATGCACATAAAAAAAAGCACTGCCATTAAGATGTCATAGTCTCTAGCTGATATGCATCTGATAGTCGCTGCAGGCCTCTGTTGGCCCAAACAAAACTATTCAGCAGGCTCTCCATCAAACAAACAGGCAAATTTACTGTTACTACCCATCTCTTTTGCTGTAGTGCAGTGCTCGATTCAAGCATGAAGGGGGGAGGTTGTGGGTCCACTCAGGCCATTCTAGTCCAACAGAAAAAATCCCCTGCAGATTTAGTGCGATATTTCATGGCTGGCAAACGAGAGGGTGGTCTAGGAGTACCATGTCCCAGGCCTACCAGTATGGCGTGCACTTAAAACTAAAGAAATCGAAGTGCTTCAAGTGCTCTTTTTTCTCTGTTACTAAGTGTCTACTCTCTCTTGGGCTGTGGAGCTGCCCGGGTGACTGTGCAGCAAGTTCGTCCTGGACATTCATCAATGCCACCCCAGCCAGGGAGATAATATATTCCTCCATGGGCTGCTCAGTGTTGCACACATTACTCATCTTTATATGGGTTGAGGCGGTGCGGGGAGTAGGTGTGGTGTCTGAGGGGAAGAGTGGGGAGCTTGTTCGAGTTGATCTATCTGAATTTTCCATTGCTTTCTGCATTTTTGCTATTGGGTCGAAATTTAAAGTATGAAAAAAATAATTTCTGAAGTTTTCCTTGTTTGTGTGTGTCACATCTGAAAGACACAAAGACATAAATAACTGACTACTTACATTGCTGTGATAAATTATTTCCCCCATCATTATTTGTTACTTATTTTTTGCATATTTGTCACATAATTATCAATATGACTCATAGATAACCCAAGTAAACATGAAATGCAGTTTTTAAATGATGACTTCAATGATAAATCAGCTGTTCAAACCTGCCTGTAGTACATGATACACTATGGAAACTATTCAGCCTTGGCTTTTAAAAAGATGCCTATACAAGTAACAAATAAAAATGTGCAAGCTCTTGTACGTGCATGGACCAATCTTACCACTTAGGAACTCAATAGACTGTTTGAGGCTTAAGGATTACAGGTAAGGAGCTAGGGAATACATTACATCACAGTTGTTTCAAAGACATACTTCACGCAGCATGGGCAGCATCTGATTTTTAGGTGGAAATATTTACAGTCCACTGATTACTGCAGTCTGTGCTTTAAACTCACGATATACTTTCACCCCAGTGTCTTTTTCCAGAGGATAAAAGCACTTACAGTACAATCTAAAAAGCTATTCTGGTAATAACCTTAACACTTCCTGTTCTACGGACGTGCTTGAATAATTAGCATTGTGGGTACATTTGATTGAAATAGTACTCTTAAGGCAGGTTCTGCTGACAGTAGCTCATTTCACGCCAAAGAGCAAACTTCCAGAACAAGTGACGTGGGAGAATACAGCACAAAGGGTCTGAGAGGTTGACTGCACTGCTGCGAGGTTTCTCTGCAGCAGCTGTTGAGGTATAGGTGGAACCACAGGGGAGCCACAGGAGTAATTCATTGCCACTGCAGATGTTCTTACAGTCAGTGCGCATCAATCCTGTATGCTGTCCTCAGTACACAGGCAAGCTGAAGACCCTCTTTATCGGGACCTTTCACCATATAAAAGTCTTGGTTAGGGGTGTGTGGTTTAATATGGTTAACAAAATCAACATTAAGCTGTCATCAGTTAACAGTTGTTTCAAATGTTATTTATAATTAGTTTCAAAGTAAATATCTGAGCTTGTAATGTCTTATTACAATCATGTATGCCTACATGATCAAAGACACTGTTGTTTTTTTTCTTTTTTATCCACACGTGCAGTTGGCAGATGGTGTGTTTTTGCAATTCATTTTAACAACAATTGTGAAATAAATAAATTGCAGTTTCCTCCAAAAAATATTGAGATGTAATTTTATAATACCAGTCTGAGCATCATTCTCCTGTGAGGAGATAAAATATGTTTATTATATATATCTGTAATAAATTATTCTAAGAGCGTTTCGAAATCCAGCCTCCTTTAAGGACATTGCAACATGTGGACAGGAGAAGCCAGGTAATAAATCATGAAACACAAGAATCACACACACACACAAACACCAGTAAAGCTGTCACGTGTAATACAAGAGCGTCTTGTAATTGTGGGCGGATTGAGCCAAAGTATTGATAGTATCAATAAGTATTGATAGTATCAATACTACGTTGGTATTGTTTTTGGATCGATACTAGTGCACGGTATTGATATTTTCTCTCTTCTCTTTTTTACCAAATTAAAATTCTCCTCTCACATTTATATGACAACCGATCTGAGCCCACACATGCAGGCTGTAGTAAATGATGGCACAGAGAAAGAGGAGTCATCTACTGTATTTTACAGTGACGGACGGAGGACTATGGTGTGGGACTCAGATCTCCTGCATCCCCGTCCTGCACAGTAAACAGCATCGCTTCGTGTGCAAATAATAGCAAAAACAAACTATTTTCTCTCTCTCGTGCGCGCGCTTTCTCCTACCATGACATCATTACATGTTGTTAACATTGTGTCTTCTCTCTCCTCTAGTTGTGCTCTCTCTCTCTCTCTCTCTCTCTCTGCTTCGTCTGCTGCTCCTTGTTGTTGTTGTGTTGTGTTGTTGTTACCTGCTGTTCTTTTCTCTCTCCTCTGTCCACTAACCCCAACCGGTCGAGGCAGATGGCCTCGATCGATTCAAATCAAATCAAATGAGGTGTCAACCTGTTGGCAATCTGTTGATGTGAGCACTGAGCAACCTCCCAAAAGCAGTGATGGAGGTATGAATAGTGACAGCAGCATCAGCTACAAACAACAGGGCAGCACCGCTGGTTATACTGAAAAACAATGTTTTTTTATGCTGAAAAGATTTGTCGTAAGCTTTTAAAAAATCCCAGTCCAATCTACAGCACATAGTAGTTATCACGATGAGCCTAGTTAACAGCTTTGTGTCTGACACTAGGTGAAAGTTTTCTTCTCTTGCAGGATCGAATCCCAGCACAGACTCCAAGCCCATACCAGGTGTTTCCTTAAGCAAGACACTCCATTAAGGTTGTAATGTAAAAAGTTACCTAATAAGAAACAAAAAGTGATCACACAGTGCCTTTATAACGTATTCATCCAACTCTATTTTTTCACAACAAATAATTATAGTCATTTTTAATTTTCCATTTTTGACATTTTTTTTCCTGGCCAAAAACTACACCATGAAAACAACCGAAGAAGCATTTCTTCAAATCTGCGTGGGTTCTCTCTGGGTACTCCAGCTTCCGTCATCCAAAGACATGTCAGGTTAATTGGCTCTAAAAAATGTCAGTAGTGTGACTGTGAACGTGCATGGTTGTCTGTCTGTATATGTCAGGCTGTTAAATCGAAGGGGTGTCTTCTATGTTTGAAGAGATTTGTCTTTAGATAAACAAGTGAACTAAAAGCCAAAGAAAGAGTAAAGAGTCATAAAGAACTGAATGACACTGCTGCTATTTGATGTATTGATAGTAAGATAATAAATCCAAAATTGGTCCTATAACAACATTGAAGGTAAGATATACAGGTCTACAGGGTAAATGTACACAGCATCTTCCATTTAGTTTCTAGTCATAATTTGCATGTAATTACCTACTGATCTATAACAGCAGCAGCTCATTATAGCAGCATTCTGCAGATGAAGCAGTCGGGGTTCAATGAAGGATTTATCCGAGATCACCAAGCTCACAACGGAAATGATAATGCCCCGCTGCATAGTAAATCACTCTAATGAAGTAACCAGAAACTAAACTTGGGAATGGGTTTTTACACTTTAAATCACGATAAAGCCCATGTAGGGCAGTGGAAGAACAAGGCAAATGAAACCAGTTAATTACCAGCATGATTTGATGTTTCTTTAAATGTCAAATTTGAATTCAGTGAACATGATTCTACAAGTCACTGTTCTCCCTTTTGTTTCTGTTGTATAACAGTGTGATATTGAGTTTATTTAATAAAGCTGCTCATTGATTCTTGATTCTGAGAAGCAGTAAGGCAAATATTTCTCTTCTTAGACAGATGTGGGGGCGTCACGGTGGTGTAGTGTTTAGTCGCCTTACAACTAGAAGGACCCCGATTCAGTCCCCGGCTTTCTGCATCTGTGTGGGTTCTCTCTGGGTACTCCGGCTTCCGCCATCCAAAGACATGTTTGGTTAATTGGCTCTAAAAAATGTTTGTAGGTGTGCCTGTAAGCGTGCAGGGTTGTTTGTCTGTATATGTCAGACCAGCAGTAGACTGTCGGTTTTTCCAAGGGAGCTCCTCACTTACGAGAATGAGCAGTTAAGAAAATGAATGGATGGATGCATATGGATCAACATGTCTGAGTAAAATTTCCTTCCTCAAGATACCATACCACGCCAAATTTATTTTTATTGCACATTTAAAAACGGCATGACAGCTGACCAGCGCTGTACGGATAAAATAAATAAATAAAACACAATAAATGTAAAATAGGTGACCTGGTCGGCACATAGCGTGTAACTAAGTCTGGGGCTAGGCCGTTCAAATCTTAAACTTGACTTGGAAGTTTACAGAAGGCCAATGGAGACGTGCCAGCGGGTGACATGGGCTAGCATAGTCCTAGAGGTGTTGTTAAAAAACCTTGCTGCCTTGTTCTGAACCACCTGACGTCTGTTCAGAGCAGAGGCAGGGACATCAAATAAATATAAAGATGTCTCAAATGTACGTTTTTTTGTTCTATTTTTAGATAAGTAATTTACAATGCAAATGGAAAACTTCATGGAGAAGACTTTACTCATTGCTGCTGGCGACAGAGGAACGTGTTATGTTCATTTTTCTACATTTCACTGTAAAAATTTAATGTCTTGATGTTTCCAAATTATATTTTTTTGACTCGACAACAGTGTGAATAAAAACTGTGTTTGTGGTTCTATGTGCATACGCAGCATATGCAACTGAAAATATTTGTCCCTGAGCCAGAGCCAGACACCCAGCACTAGCTTCCTGTAAGTTGCTTTGGATAAAAGTGTCTGCCAAGTAAAGTAAAGTAAAGTAAAGTTTCTTCCAAACACTTACTACATATTAAACAGAACTAAACAAAGTCAGTTGCTTCAGGGAAGCAGTTGTAGGAATTTGTCTTCAATAAGACAATCGCAACTTGTTTCTCTATATTCAAACCATTCATGTGATCCACTGGCTCCTGGTCTACACTTAGCACAGAGAGCTGCCTGACTAATGCTAACTCATGCAGAAGAATGTACAGCGAGGATTATGTCAAATATCACTCACTAGAGCAACAGCCATAAACTGAAAACTGCCCATAATAATGTGACTCAGAAATGTCACTGCTTTTTCTTCCACGTCTCTCCCCGGGGGACAAATGATGCCCTTTAACTGAAACGTCTCTTCTGGCTTTTTCACCTCCAGTCATATGCCAGTCCGCACAGATTAACCACACAGTGAGAACAAATTACTGCACTATTCGGTTATCATCATGCAGAGTAGCGACGTGTTAATAGAAGTAAGGGGGAAAAAAAGTGGCACAGATTTTCTCCAAGCCACAGATGAACAAATTTTCACTGTCAAAACAACATGGGTTAGTGCTCATGCTTCACCGAGCAATGGAGGAAGAAAAAAGGAAATGTAGAAAGAGAGGAGAGATGATTGTTTTAAATATTTATATTTATCAGAGGAGTTACATGCAGAGGTGAAGACTACATTTGAGTTGCCAAAAACAGGTGAACAAAAGATCACTGTGACCTCCTTCCTTCTTGTTTAGATGTGCTCTGTCATCTCACCCAAGATCCTCTGATTTACTCCAAAGAGGTTGACACAAAAAAAACGATGAGCTGAGAGCAGAATATCCACATGCTCTTCAGCAGGAGTAAAAATAGAGGAGGAGCAGGAGGAAAAATCCAATTCAATTGATTACAAAAGAGGTCTGTAGGTTTACTGTCATGCACGAGTGTCAGGCTTTTATTTTGTTGGTCAAAAAGGGGGTAATAGATAAAAAATACCTTTATTATAGCCACCATTACTGTTGAAATCTGCGTCTTGTCTGTTTGACTTGGCCCCTGGTGTTGAGAAAAGTAGAATAAGTGGAAACATTAAAAAAAAATTCATTTAAAAAACTGTAAAATAAAAAAAGAAGCATTGGAAAGTGCACTGTTGTATGAGAAAAACTGATGACAATAGATTAACAGTAAGCTGAACATGGCGTGCTGCGATCAAATGTCTTTAACTAACAAGGAGCACAACAGCAGCATAGCAGGACAAAAACAGCAACTCATAGCAGTGCCATCAGCTGAAACTGATCTGCCACACGAGTGTGAGACACACTTTCATTAACTGTACATGAGCCCCTATGGGAGCATTGGCTTCACCATTCTCACAGCCAAACATAAACATGGTGAATGCTACAGGAAAGAAATAAAGTGATACATGACCCCCAACCGGTCGAGGCAGATGGCTGCCCACATTGAGCATGGTTCTGCTGAAAGTTTCTTCTGTTGAAGGTTGAATGTTTTTTTTACATAATTATTTATATAGTAATATTCTGTGTTAATTAACTTTAAAATGGAAAGTGCCTTCAGGTGAATCCGCTGTGATTTCTGGAATTCCGGAGAAATCCCTTCAGTGGAAAAGCACTGTTAAATGTGAGAATGTTATAGACATACTGTATATATGGATAACAATGGAACGATGTCACTGTTTTCACTCCATTCCAAGGGGGGAAAATATAGAAAATGTTATTGTTACATGTAAAAATGTGGATTCTTCTTCTTCCTCACTCGCTCTGGTTAGTTTTATGTGTGTTTGTCTATTAGTATCCTCTCAGTGTTTATCTTTCATAATTAGTGGGGGAGCATGGAATGCTCCCACACTATTGATATCCTCTTTTTTATTTATTAGGTGCCTGGCATGTAATGCAGGCACCTACTGTTCTCCACCTCTAAACGGGTCTCTTTATATCTTATTCTTCCGTCAACCGGAATGCGGCCCGAACAGGAGAGAGATACCACACAAACTATACATCAAATCGACCGGCTCGGTCCCAGGATGTGTGCTATTACTTTTAGAAAAA
>JAUMHF010000012.1:9543398-9559781 GCA_032359275.1 Microctenopoma steveboyesi | reverse complement strand
CAACTTTGTGTCTTTGTCAACTTTTTGTCGTTGTCAACTTTGTGTCTTTGTCAACTTTGTGTCTTTGTCAACTTTTTGTCATTGTCAACTTGAAAAAACTTCATGCTCCCCCACGCGATTTCTTCTGAAATTGCTAAGTCTAGTTTATCATTGTTCCCACCATTTATTAATGTTTATCCTAACAATTAAATGCCTCTTATTATTTTTAGTCTCTGGTTGTGTTCCGCTTATTGTAATATTTTTATTAATACTAAAAAGCCTGACAGTAAATGCTAAATGGTCGATGCCACACTGTTCCCTTGAAATAACACTGAAAGATTTTTTTAAACTCTTAATTCAATGTTGCATTGTACATTGAATTAAGTCTTTGTACCATTGCTTATGAACCTGATTTTATGTATTTCCTTAGAACTTAAGAAGTGGTAAATATCTGCAGTAGAGATTATGTTGTATAAGAGACCAGGAAGGTAGCATCACCCTGATTTATTTGGCAAAAGCCAATGGAATTTTAAATTTAAACTTCTTTTTCAGATTTTTGAAGCCTATATAAAAGCAGCTTTAAAAGCTTTTCCTCTCAGCGTGAGGTGATCTAGTTCATTGCTGTGTCAGCTCTGGAAATGTCTCTTCACTTGGTTTTAATTGCAGGTGTTATTTAAGGTATACAAAAAACTTAAAAAAAAACACTGCTAGTTTTCGTATAGGGAAACAGGAAGTGTTACAGTGCCTAATCCAAAATCCAAACTTGACCTCTCAGCGCAGATCACAACTGACCCTGAAATGCAAATATGTCAATATGTGTTGAAACATCAACAGTTAGCTCAGAGAAAATGACGATAATAATACTGCTGAATGCGTTCACAAAACCACAGAGCCTTTAAAATGTGAGAAATAATATGGACTTATTACTGAGGGGTGCTTCACTATAATGAAACCAAGCGGACATGATACTAATGAGCCTTTTTGCAGAAAAATGACGCCCATTATCCATGCTGCTCAATAGTCTTTGAACTTTTACACAGCCCAGAATGTATCATCAACTCATCACAGTGTGCTCTCACCTCCATGGTGTGTACTGTAGCATTCACTGAACAGCAAATAGTGGACAACAGGTCTCAACAGACACATAATGTGGCAGCATGGCTGGGATGGTGGAGTGTTTGCACAATATAGCTGCTCAGCGAGAGAGCAAGCTGCACAAACATGGGCTAGTGCCATGTCAGTGTAACCCAGCAGAGCATGAAGGCCCGCATCTGCTCAGGTTGGTCACACACACACACACACACACACACACACACACGGCTTTTTGTATTTGCATTATTTCTACTACACATAGAAATGTGGCAGAGTAAATATTAAGATATTGTAACTGTTTAATAACATGTAACAAGTAAAGTAAATGTTGAATATTTTTGTGAAAACATAGAGCTGATTTGACTTGCCAGAGGGTTCCAGTTTCATCTTGTCTTTCCAAAGGACACAAGTCCCCTCAAAATTATTGTAGCTTGTCAATCTGTGTCAGATGGTTTAGTCATGGCAACTGGACTTTATTCTTTTGGTAGAGACGGTTCGTTCTGCATCCACAGAACTTTTCAATTTGAGGTAAATTGGTGAGTGGTCACAAATTTATTCTCCAGGTTGGTTTCACCTCATACCTGACTTGAATGGGCTCGTTAAGGGAAACAACGGCAGGGGGTGGATGTAACAGCTCCACCCCTGGCAGCTCCTCCTGCACCCATTAAGTGGGTTCCTTAAGGGTGACCATCCTGGTGAACGTGTGAATTGGACCTCATTTTCCTGGGGATGGTTGAAAGGGCAGTGTTGTCTCAAAAATCATACCTTGAGACCGTCTCGGGTTCATCATTTAGGAAGGAGAGGAATCAGTTAAATTAGAGTAACATCAGTTTAATTATCAGAAGAGTAAGGGTTTTGGCGCTGAGCCTGGACCGCTACACCTCACAGACATGGCGTCAGTCAGCTGGGCAGTCCAGACTGCTGACAGTCAATTTACAACAGTATTTATGCATGAAAATGGTACAAGGCCGCCTCCTCTTCTTCATCTCCTCCGATTGGCTCATCTCCTGGGAGCCTGCAAAGTTCCAGTTTCCCGTGTGCTTTGTTTCCTCCTTTTGGTCTCTGTCCTTGTGCCAACAAGCACTAGGACCACCTGTGGATTAAGATTGTCACAGTTCTCTGGCTACAGTGGGTGTCTGCTGGACCCTTTGTCCTAAAACAAACGTTCACGGACTTCTCTGCTTTCATGCCTGGGATGGCTAGTGCCATAAAACCCTGAACAAAGCTCCTCATCACTTCAATCCCTGACACCTAATCAGGACCTGTGTCCTGTTCTGTTTATCTATCTCAAGCTATCCCTCTTTGTCTGATGTTATCCTAACTTTACGACTCTGCAACTCTCTTTGCCAACACAAACCATCTGTTTTGTCTGTTGAACTCCTGTTTTAAGTAACTGTTTTATCTAATATATGTAAAATTATATTTTATTTGCCAAGTATTAAATATTAACTGAAAAGTATTAAAACAGATGTTTTACCCTTATGTTATTGATAAAAATATACAACAGCAGCATGATAGGTTGGTGGGGTATGACCCCCCACCCCTGTTAAGTGAGGGGTTGTTGATTTGCACATGTAGAGCACCCACTTAATTTAGCTGGATGAATGAGAATCTTCACAGACTTGTTAATCTGTGTTTTAAGCACCTTCCAGTCTGTCTAGAAAGCTTTTTATGCCTGTTACCAGTGGAGTACTCCATGGAGCCTGCTGTTGCTTACCTCTTTCACAGCGTTAATATTACTGTGTATGGAAAGGTTACAGGACTGCAATCATTGGTGCATAGAGACAGTCGGTATATGTAGAGCTTCCAACCCTTTGGACTTATTTGGATTGTAAAAGGTGTAAAAGGAAAACACAAGTGTGAGTGCATCGCACCCAGTTTCATGTACTGTCAGTGTGCATCATGCAAGGACTACAGGGAAGACGAGTGTATGACACAACATCACAGACTCCAAATGTCAGTGCTGTTTAATCTCTCACCTGAGCAAAGGGAGAGAAGGGTAGGTTACGACACACACAGCACTTCTGTCTCTCTGCCGTGTCATAACCCAAACTAGTAATTTCCTTATGACCCTTCTTGTATATGATTGCCTGACATAAACCCACCGACAAGAACAGAGAATGAAGCCACCTTTCAGAGTTTCTTTAAGCACTGCAAGGCCTCTTAGTGCTGAAAATCAGCCCAGAAATCACAGCCCTGCTATGTATCTATCTCTATCTATAGCAGAAAATTACTTTAAAACCTGAAACTCTTCTATAGTATATGTTAGTTGTATATTAATATTAGTGTCATCAAGAAAATAACTATTATTCTTGGGTTTATTAGAAAAACTCATTAATAGTTGGGTTTAGACACTCACAGCATTACATTATGGTCAGGAAATGAATGTGGATTGGCTTAATTTCACACACAGTCCCCTAAAATTAAACCCCAAACAGGATCTTTAGCTAACACTAAATGTTTTTCTTGCCTAAACTTAACACTCAAAAGTGAACTTAGAAACTCACTCCCCCTCTCGGTCTTTTCAGAGAGGCTTTGCTACACCATGTGCCATCCTTGGATCTCTCTTGCTCTTCTTTCATCTTGGCTCCAGTTTTTCAGAGAGCACATCTGTATTCCTTGTCTAGACAATGTCTGGAGAATTAAGCATGTTGTAGAAACTGCACAAGCTAATTTGTGAGTTGTAATATTATGGCCTGGTAGCTCAATGCGTTAAGTGTCAGACTGGGATGCAGAAGGTCGCAGATTCGAACCCTATCTGACTCCTAATCCATCTCCTACCAGTTGTGTCCCTGAGCCAGACACCCAGCACTAGCTTCCTGTAAGTCGCTTTGGATAAAAGCGTCTGCCAAGCAACGTAAAGTAATTTATTGGCTTTTATAACTAAAATGTATTAAATTTTTTACAATCAAACAAACAAAAATATTGAAATGCTGTGAAAAATTCAGTGTTTCTGTTATGGTTGTTTACTTTACTTTCACTCACGTTCATCTGAATTACACATTTACACATCTTCTTGACTTCTGACAGGCAAACCGGCTGATAAATAATAATAACAGGTTAGAAGATCTTATAGCAAAGTGATTTTTCATTTTAATGTAACACTTTAATGATAGCACATTTATACAATTGTGCATAGTGTTTGATTGTGTCTTACTAGTTATTTTATTTAATTTATTTGAAATCTTCCACACTCACTTTATTTCCTATATCACAGCAGGCAGGCTGTGGCGGAGTGCAGAACAGATCTGGACCAGATCTGGATACACCAAATAAAGTGGAAGGGCTGATTTTACATGTTGCAAAATTACATAACAACCTGATGTGTTTGGCTTAGAGATGCAAGTAAAAAATGTGAACTGCAGTAGCTTGGAAAATAATAATAAAATAATGTTTACCTTAGCCTACCTCACTTTATCTTCACCCTGTGAAGTGCTGCAAAGAGTATTTTAATTTAAGGAACAGCTTGCTCCAGTGCTGCACAAAAAGCTGAAAATGTCTTTTGGTTTGGGAGCTTGGAATAAATCATGGCTGGTGCTGAAACATTAAGCTGCTGCTAGTGCCTTCGGAAGGGAACAGGCAGTTTTAACATTGCACTGGGTCTTACATTTAAGCTGAGTGTTGAGCAGTAAAACAGAACTAATGCGGGAGATGTCGACAATTAAAAAATGAAGACGAGGCGGCTTTGGTATTGTCTCCCTCTCTGAGAAAAGAAAACATCTTCACTGATAACTTCACCATACAGCTGCATGCCACCTCCCAAGTCAGTCTGCAGTTACTGCAGAGGCTGAGAAAGCCAGCTTTCCTGTTACATACTCCAAATTAGCCGTGTTTTCTCCTCAGTACTTCTTGTGTATCCTGCTTTTGTCTCACAAATGAAAAGACCTGTTTGGCATGCTGATAGCCAGTACCTTGCCTGCTCAGCCAATGGATTGAACAGAAAATGTAGACGGCTATGACAACTGAGTCATTTGAGCGTGCTCAGTGCCGGCCGCAGAGGATTTCCACTTTCAACTTCAAATCAGCTGACAAAGGAAAGGCATTTCTTAATCTGTCAACCCACTTGAGGTGCAGTAAAACTTTAAATCCCTCCCTGATCCTCAGCTAGCAGGATATTTTGACATTACACCGCATTTCTCAAAAGGCCAACTCGGGATATAAAGATGATGGGCAGCAAGGGAAGCTCTAACTGGGATAGACATGTCACTCCCCACTGAGCTCAGACTGGAGAGACACATTATTATGGCTCTCTTATTGCTCCTTACACTTTAGTTCTTTCTATTTGCAATAATTGGAAAAATTGTGAGAGGAAAATGGAACACACTGCATTATCTACATCTACAAAGCACTGTTTGGTCCATTTGCCAAGTCAGAGGATGTTGAGTGTCACATTTTATTTTGTGTTTGGGCAGACACCATCTATTTTAGTGCACTATAGTGCACGGACTGAACTACTCTACTCTGAGCTTTCAAACAGGTTCACCTCCACACACACACTCACGCACACTTCAAAAATCCATTAAAAACAGCTCAAAGACATTGTGTTGCCTTGATTATTTAATCCTTCATAATGCCTCATCTATAAAAAAACATTGTTGGGCTATTAGATATAGTAATTGTGTTAAACAGCATTGTATTTTTGAAGCTGCTGACGTGTGTGATGCTTTTATGTGTCAGTAACAAGATGTTAGTCAATGCATAAATGTCAATATTGTAAGAATACATCAGAAAGACAAAAAATAGAGAATCAGCCAGCTGATTAGTTAATAGACACAAAACTATTTTGAAAATTTAAAATAAGTCAAAACTTAAGGTTCCACAATGTCAGACAACAAATGATAGAGTACCAAAAGTATAGGTTATGCCATAATGAAAGAGACCTTTTCTTTTGTTATGTGACATTACTAAGCCATGCACCACTTGACAATTGACTTATCATTTATATTTATTCGCACAAACACCCATTGCTAGATGTGAACTAGGGATGTTGGTGTTGCTTGATAACTGTGCTATAAAATAATATTAAAATATTATTATTTTTTTTTTATATTTTGTTAATATATTGTAAAGTAATTGTCTGTAATTGTTTTTATTCGTTGATGATGTTGAGTTCTTTAGGAAGTCTAGCGACCTCCATTGTGGAAGCTGGGCATTCCTAAAAAATAAATAAACAAACTAAACAGTCAAATGTTTTCCTAGCTAATCATTTGGTCTAAAAACATCAGAAAATAGTTATATTTAAAAGATATTGGATACTGATGATCATCACCATATGATGGCAACAGCCATGGTCAGAGACGGTATGTTCTTCGTTCACCTATCCCATTCAAGTTAGGCTTGAAGTTCGATATGTCTTGAGAAGTTTGGCACAAATGTCCACTTGGACTTAAGGTTTTAGTGTTCAAAGATCGAAGTCCAAATTGCGACCATTCTTGTCAAAACAGTATCACCACAACCACAAGGTCTTGAGGGATTTTTTTTAACATTGTGTACAATTGTCAAAATTCTATTCTCATCACCATGCTCAGAAGCACCTGGAGATCATTCCTCATTATTAGAATAAGAGTTGGAAGAACATGTAAACTGCAACTTCACTGGTTGGTGGAGGAATATAACCAAAGAGTCCAAACAGTCCAAAGCCAGTCCATTATCAAAAATCACAGAGCTGTAGCATTCCACCATAGAAGGAAACACAATGTAAGTTGTGGTCACCTGAGGTTGTGAGACACTGAAGCAGCCTAGGTCCACTACAAACAGACTATTTTTACACTCACACTGTGATTATGGAGCGACAATGCAGGAATGGATAATTTCATCAATTATGATGCACATATAAAAACCACAGCAGTAAATTCCATTTTAAATACAGGACCGCTATTCGCTTATTTACTAGAGTGCAATCACTTTTTTATTTGAAGAGACTGAATTTTTTCTGGGATGTTGAGACATGAGACAATGTGCACCAACACAGGATTGAGAGATTATCCCTCTCTCGCACTTTTTAATCTACCATATACTCAAGAGCTCAAGCTAAATTTAGCGCAGCACTGTCAAAGATCTCACACCCACACACACACATATTAATATGCTCCCCTATCCTTCCAGAGCCCATCCACACTGTCCTGCCTGCCATCCCCACTTCCAACAAGGGTTATGCTTAACACACTGTGCCTCTTACAGAATGCACAGTAAGTTTTGAAAAAGCCCATGGCTGCTGCAGTACCTGGGTGGGTGACCTTGGCTGGTGTCACACCCACTCCAAGTCACCAAGTGTTCGATCACACAGGAAGGGTGTGGGTGCATGTGTGTAAAATATGATTATAAATTGGCCTTCAACTGGAGAGCAATACAAATCGTATGTTGTGTGCTCTTTTTCAGTTTTGGTTAACAGCACTCTTATCAGTTGTAGTACAAAGACCGTGGACTGGTAGAGCTCCCAGCAATTTGACAAGCCTCTGCATTACCCCCCTTCCGGACAAATCTTTATTCACTGATCAAGTGATCTTTGAAGGGCTCCCAGCTAATTACTGCACAAGAAAACAAGTTTATTTCACCACTGTGTCTTAAAATTAAGAGCAATCCTCTCTGCATGTGAAAACACTGTCACTGTGCACTGTAAACACTGTAGCCCTGCGGCAAAAATGTATATATGAAAAGGATAGACTACATCATGGAGACAGAACCCATGTTGGGCAGTTCTGGAATGCTACCCTGCTCCCACGATGCTATGTTTAGCATCTCAGAAAGTGACCTAAACCCCTATTGACCTTTGCTGAAAGCAGACACAGTTCTTCATTAAAAAAAAGACAGACCTTTTTTTCTAGTGTTCCAACTTTAAGGTAACATTTCTTCCATGTTATCTTGATCAGTTCAGTGACTATTTAAAGTTTTTAAAGAGTTCACCATATTACACTGACGACGTTTTAAGCCCTTTCAGTCCCAAATAGAATGCACTTGATCTTCCATGGTCCTGAGTCTATACGAATCCAATAAAAGTGTGACAGTATGATGGGAAATATGTGGGAACAGTATGGCCTAGATTTATTTACTATCTTTGAATTTCTTTTTCACAAATTTTCAGTACAATATAACAATAACTGCTATTCATATAATTAATGAAAGCGCGGCCCGTATAATTGGCAGAAAACTGTTGAAACTGGTGAATGGTGGATTCAAAATGACAAATTCATTGAAAGTGCCTGCTAAACTCTTCCCACTCTGCTGTTGATCTTTCTAGTTATTATAGCTGTAGTGATAGTGTTTATCTGAAAAAGGAGTGAACAGCACAATCCTCTGTCACAACAATCCCATTGTTAGTTTAGAGCATCTCTCCTGACACATACAGAAACACTGTATAACAATCTACACCAGCCATCAGATAACTTATGTAAACTAAAAGACGTTTTAAGTACTTTTAAGAGCGTACAACAGTGCAAAGTTGTGTTAGAGCACTGTTGAAGAAGTGCAACTAGATTTTGACATGATGCAACCCCATGTCAACATTTAATAAAATGCTGGGAGATTCTGGTGGCTGTTAAACCATTTAATTACAATTTTATAGCAGTTGTGTTGAACTTTCCTGGTGGACAACAGCAACCAATAATTAACATCTCTGAAATAAAATTGCAACACAGTGAGACAAGAACAAGGGCAAATGTGACACGGTTTGTCTCCAAAAATTATATTTCCATGCAACTAAACTAAAAAGGTGATGTTAGTGTGGTTATGTATATGAAGCAATACAGTTTTTGAATGACCACAGTGCACATTGAGAAATTGAAAGAAAGTCACAATGAAGTTGAGGTTGATGGGGTGGACTTGCGAATGCTAGCAAGGCTAGACCGGCCATCTGGCAGGCAATGTCTGGTGGGTCGACGCAAATTTTTGGTCCATTATTTACCTGAAAAAAGTATATTATAAATATTTTGTAAAGACTGGAATGTCCCATTGGGTAATTTTCTTGCAAGCCATTGGGCTAATCAAATTAAATCTCTCAGCCCACGCCCTGCTCCCCTTTTTAACCAAGGTTATCAAATTTTGATAACTAAGCTGACCAGAGTTGGAAAGGATTGGCTATAGACAAACCAAAAAAGCGCAAGGGGCACACAGAAAAGAGCCATAAAAGCTTTTTAACCTAAGTGTCTATATCTTTTTATAAGTGCAAAACATACCGATATGATTGCCAACACGAGTTCTACTGCTGTGGGAGCTCATGCAGGAGGAGGAGGAGGAGGCAGAATTAATGATTGAGGAAGTTAGGTCAAAGGAGGAGGATGAGAGGAGCGACGTGGCCCAGGAAAAGTTTGAGTCACACGTCAAAGCAGCCAAAATATTTATGAAGAGGGAGTGCAAAGTGCTGGAGTGTGTGTGTGTTAGTCTTTAGGGTGCAGTTATGGGTTTAGCTAAAACATTCTTTGGTTAAGATTAGACTAATATTGTCATTTTGTTTTGTAAAGTTCAACAAACATGCTGCATGTACATTGACAGTTCCATTTTTCTCTATTAAGCCAGACCATAGTCTAACTTTTTCTAACCATAACAAAGTACTGGGCATGCAATTACATTAGAAAAAACAGTTTGTGACTGCAAATTAGTTGGATCGAAGCACATTTCTATGAGGCTGAGTAATGTGTTTGGGTTTACTATATCGGACTCTATATCGATTGGAAACAAATTTACCATAGTAGATATTTGTCTGAAAATGCTGTGACCAAATTTAAGGAAATGATCCCGTTATCTTTTAATTCTGTGACATGTGCCGATGCAGAGGGCAGTAATCTTAACGCAGGTTGATTATCGAATAGATAATGCTGTAGCTTCACTAAATGGGATGCTCGATGCTGTTGTCCCTCTAAAGAGGAAAGTTGTTAATCAGAAAAAGTTAGCTCCATGGTATAACTCACAAATCCGTAGCTTATAGATGACAACACAAAGGCTGGAAAGGAGGTGGTGCTCCACAAATTCATACAAACATCGCTTAGCCTGGAAAGATAGTTTGTTACCGTATAAAAAAGCCCTCTGTAAATCTAGAACTACATATTATTCCTCACTAATTGAGGCAAATAAGAACAACTTCAGGTTCCTTTTCAGCACTGTAGCCAGGCTGACAAAAAAATCCTAGCTCTGTAGAACCAAGTATTCCTTTACATCTCAGCAGTAATGACTTCATGAACTTCTTTACAAATAAAATCATAAATATCAGAGATAGAATTGATCAGAACCTCCCTGCAACTGGCATAGACAGTTGCTTGCGTCCAGCAGCTCTAGATGTGTCTGCCACACCTCAGTCTTTTTTAGAATCCTTCCTTCCTGTAAATCATGCAGAGTTAATCTCAATAATCAATTCATCTAAATCAAATACCTGTCTTTTAGACCCCATCCCTACTGGACTACTCAAATAGGTTTTACCTCTAATCAGCTCGTCCATATTAGATCAGATAAACATTTCCTTATTAACAGGTTATGTACCACAGGCCTTTAAGGTAGCTGTAGTCAAACCTATATTGAAAAAACTTGCACTTCATTCACGGGTTTTAGCAAATTATAGACCAATATCCAATCCAAAAATCACTTTAAAAAGTTGTGGAAAAGCAATTATGTGACCACTTGTGCAGGAACACTTTGTATTTTGGATTTTCAGTCAGGATTTAGAGTAAACCATAGTTCAGAAACAGCACTAGATACGGTAAGTCACTATTGATTTTCTCTTAGCCTCAGACAATGGACTTGTCTTTATACTTGTTTTGTTAGACCTTAGTGCAGCTTTCGACACTATTGACCACAAGATTCTATTACACAGATGGAACATGTCATTGGGCTAAAAGAACAGCACTAAGCTGGTTTGAATCATATCTGTCAGATAGATCCCAAATTGTTCATGTTAATGATAAATTCTCAACGCATACAAAAGTTAATTATGGGGTCCCACAGGATTCTGTGCTTGGACCAATTCTCTTTACCATATACATGTCTCCGGTGGGCAATATTATAAGAAAACACTGAATAAATGTTCATCTATGCGGATGACACCCACCTATATCTCTATGAAACTAAATGAAACTAATCAACTAGTAAAACTTAGACATAGAGGCCTGGATGTCCTGTAACTTTCTACTCCTTATTTCAGACAAGACTGAAGACTATTTGGTACCCAAGGCCTGAGAGACAAGCTATCCAATCAAATTGCTGCTTAGCTGAAATTGCACTGCCTTCGAACACTACTGTGAGGAATCTTGGTGTTATTTTTGTTCAAGATATCTCGTTTAACCATTACATAAAAGAAATCTCCAGAACTGCCTTTTCCCGCCTCATGAATATTTCTAAGATAAGGAGCATCTTGTCTTGCATCTTGAGTGATGCTGAGAAACTAGTCCATGCTTTTTTAACTTCTAGATTGGACTACTGTAATTCATTACTGATAGGATGTCCCAGTAACTCATTAAAAAGCCTCCAGTTAATCCAGAATGCTGCAGCCAGAAGTTTGACTGGGCTTAACAAGAGAGATCATATTACTCCTACATTAGCTTCTCTCCACTGGCTTTCTGTTAAATCTAGAATATAGTTTAAAATCCTTGTCCTTACTAAATGATCAGGCCGCAACATATTTCAAAGACCCGATAGAACCTTATTATCCCAGCAAAGCACTTCGCTCTCAGAGTGCTAATCTACTCATGATTCCTAGAGTTTCCAAATGTAGAATGGGAGGCAGAGCCTCCTCTCCTGTGGAACCAGCTTCCAGTTAAAGTTCGGGAGGCAGACACCCTCTCTACCTTTAAGACCAGACTTAAAACTTTCCTTTTTGATAAAGCTTATAGTTAGAGATGGATCAGGTGACTCTGAATCATCTCTTCATTAAGCTGTAATAGATTTAGTCTGCTGGGGGACTTTCCTGACACTCTGAGCTCCTCTCCTCCTTCTCTCCTTGTCTCTTCCTCTCTCTCTCCCTCTCTCTCTCTCATCATGACACCACTACATGTTGTTAACATTGTGTCTCCTCTCTCACCTAGTTGTGCTTCATCCTTCTGTCTCTCTTTCTGTCTGTACCTTTCTGTAGGTGTCCCTAACCTTGGGGTTGTGTGATTTCACCTTGTGGCTGCTGGTCCTACCAACCTGCCCATTGCTTCGTCTGCTGCTTCTTGTTGTTGTTATGATCTCTGTTACCTGCTGTTCTTTTCTCTCTCCATAAACCCATTAACCCCAACCGATCGAGGCAGATGGCCGCCCACCCTGAGCCTGGTTCTGCTGGAGCTTTCTTGTTCTTAAAGGGAGTGTTTCCTCTCCACTGTTGCCTAGTGCTTGCTCAAATGGGACTGTTGGGTGTTCTGCATTATTTTGTTTACATATACACGGTCATTTGCAAGGTCCTAAACCTTGCTATGTAAGGTGCCCTGATATTACTTTCGTTATGATTTGGCGCTATACAAATAAAGATGAATTGAATTAAATTGAATTGTGTTTGTTAAAGCACCACTAGGTGCCAAAATACATTTTTAAAAAAGTGTTCTTCGTGAGTTAATCTTCAAATTTTACAAACCCCAATTAACACGTAATACACCACTTTGTGTGAGTAAAAACATTTGAAAACTTAAATATTGTCTTAAAGTTGAGGATACACTTGTACAAGTGTGTGCACACGGGGAACAAGACGAACACATACAAGGATACAACAGAAGGAAAACCTACCATCCTCTGTGGGGACGTAGATGTTTAGGTAAAGGCAGTCCTCACTCTGCTCCTGCACATAGGTCACCAGTGTATCCAAGTTGGCAGTGAACCACACAGGGAGCATATCATTGAGTAAAAAGCGGTCCTCTAAGAACTGAGGACAAACTGGTGCAAACTGAGTAGCATTCCTGATTCCTGGCCAGGACATGGGTGGTTCTGGTTGCTGGAACCTGCGCTCCCCTGTTGGGGTCAGTGCATACGGGATCCCCAAATACTGCTCCACTGGTCCCAAGATCTCATTGGGTAATGTAACCTTCACTCCACGCAATTTTCCATAATTGGTGGTGACAACAGGATGCTGCTGGGCCTGAATGGCAGCCACACAGAATGTTGTCAGGCCCATCCACAGTAGAAGGTTGACCTTGGCTGTGCAGCGACACATCCACAAAGACCTTTTTGGTGCTGACATGATCCTGATGTGTTGAGCCTGAGCCTGGGAAGTCATGGTTACGGTCCACCTTAGGGTTCTTGTTCCCCCCCTTGCCACTAATGTGCTTCCTGTTCCTCCTCAGACTAGGATCTGAGAGAAGCCCCAGTCAAATAAAGCAGCTTTCTCAGAGGTCCCCATCCCGAGAGCCTGCATGGGAATTAACTGCTGCTGTTTGACTTCCTTGTCCACAACAGACTGCTCTTTGGTTACCTGGAATCCAGCTTGATGCAATATCCTGAAAAAACAAATAAAACAACTGATTAACCAAAGCATCATCAGTGTATATATAGTGTAAAGTGATATGAAAGTTGTGTAACACCAGATTTAACTGTATAGTTAAAATTGGTTGCTCATATCATTCATATCATGAGGTTGACATGTTCTGTTCTGTGTGAAATATACTGACACAACATTCATGGTCACTAGAGGACCTCTAGTAATCATGGTCATCATTAACATTTTCACTCATTTGTGCTTCAGTAACTCTGTGGGATTGGTCCTAATGGGCTGTATACTTCACTCGCCATGTGCATCCATAACCATGTTGCCCGTTCACCAGTTACCTGGTGACTTTGGGTAGGGTCTGACCACTGCAATCCTGTAACTAAGAGAGTAAATATTTTCTTCCTGTATTGGTTGAGGGGGAAGCAGATCCAAGAAGACTCAACCCTCAAAGCTAAAGCAAAAGGAATTTATTAATAACAAAACTACACTAGATAAACTCGATCCACATGGAGAAAAAAAACCTGAGAGACCAGGGGCTAAAGGTGATCACAAAAAAACACGGTCTAACTGAAAGACCAAACAACAGGAAAACCAAGGTGCAGGGAAACAGGGTAAAACTCAAACACACCCGGACCAAAAGAAATACACACTATGACACAAACAGGAGTTGTCTCTCGGGAGAGAGGAGATCGACCGATGAGGAACAAAACAGTAAGTGGGATGCAGAACCAAAAATGCAAAAGATGCAGACAAAGAAAGAAAACAGGTAAGTAACGAAGGTGAGGACACAGGAAAACACAGCCCAGCACAGAACAGTAAAGGTGGCTAAAGAAGGAGTGCAACTAACAAGCAAGTGGGGACAACTGAGTGTGACTGAGAAGTGGGGGCAATCAGGTGAGTGAGAACAGCTGAGGTGATACTGTTGGGAGCAGGGGTGTGGCTGGATAGTGAAGGTAAACGGTAAACAGACAGAAAAGTGGGTAATAGAAAAGCACAACAGGTAAAACAACAAAGGACAAATAACAGGACCTATATGATCAAGAAAAAGCCTAATCAGGAACTAAAACAAGACAGAATCCATGACAATTCCATTGAAATGATCTATTGCAACTGATAATCAATATTAACCACCTGTCAGTGCTTTTAATGTGGCGGCTCATTGACACCTCAATGTTAGATTAAGACCATCTTGAAAAGCTAAAATCTCTTGGACATTTTAAGTTGAAATTCAATGGCATGCTTTACTCAATTTCCTGTTGGAGATCCTGCCCTATTCCTCTTCCCTCAGGCTTTGAAACTTTTTATTACATATATACATATATATTCATATTTTAAGTGGTTTGGTTGAAGAAAATCTTACACCTGACTGATCCAGTCTAAAAATGTTGATTAATTGCCCTCTCACTCAAATACCACTGCGTGCCACTCAAAGTCTGACCAAATTAATTATTAAATCTCATGCTGACCTGCACTGACTCCTTTCTGATGTCAAATATAAATGAAAGGGCTGCATGAATAAATTACTTCAATTCTGCTAATAGAGCTGCAGTACATATCAGTCTTTGCAACTAAGATGAACCTAACACTTTTCCAACAAGGATTAGTGAAACAGAAGAGAAAGGATTCTGTCCACAGCTACAAGGATAAAATAGGTGTATCTGCCTGGAGATGCATTAGCTCAAACACAAGAAGATGGCTGTACAGGTGTAGCTGAAAAGCACCTCAACGCAACCTGCCAAAAATGCAGCTTTACTATTGGTGAGATAAGATGAGGTTATATATTGTGTAGTGGTGGAAAGACAATGTGCATATGTGCAAAACATCAGTCCTGGCCAGGAACAGCAACTGATACTGGAAAGTTTGACATATTGCAACAACAAAATATTGTGGTTTGGACAGCTGCCAGACAGTATATATCAGTGCTAGTATGGAGTTTCATTGTCCTGTCCAAGCACACCTCAACAGCCTTGAATCAAACTGCTTAACCTTGGGATTAGAGACGACAGCTCTACCCACTGAGCTATCATGCCAACTATTCCTGCTTCACCACTGCTGATTGCCTGGATCATGTCTGTTTAGTTGAGCAGACTCTGGAAGATGCTTGTGCAGATGGTGAAGACAAAGTGAACTGGTACCTTCCAGCTTCTGATTAACTGAACACACATTCAGTGGCAGTGCATTAAACGTGTAGGAAGCCTTAAAACCGAGTGCCGTCCCTGCACCCGAACACGGCACCGCCGGTGACGACCGGTCACTTTCCAAGTTATCCCTGCCACACATCCCGCGGGCACGAGGAAGAGTAGTTTCACTAAAAGCGCGAGCTCCAGGTGTTAGCAAGGGCGGTGCTCACGTGCTCGGCCGAGAGTCAGACCTCACAGCGCCGACTACAGGTGATTCTAAGAAACCGCAGGCAGCTGTTGAAGTGCAAAATCTGCGAGCTCTTGTAATTATTAGGTTTTATATAACTGAGTAGAAGGAAGGACTGCAGATAGCATCATGTCAAACTATTACGTAAGCTGTTTTCTATGTTTTATCTCCATTATTAGAGTAATATTTTTATTAGACAAAAGCTCATGTAATGTTTGAGTATAAGCATAATATAAAATGTATTGCTTTTATTTAAATGTTTTTTTTTGTTCTGAGGTGCTAGTGAACATTGCTGCAGATGAGAGTTAGGTACTCTCTGCACAGTTGATTGTGCATGTATATGAACTGCCCGCTCCCCACACACTGCAACACTGAGACATTTCTGAATTTTTGAATAACATTTCAGGGAAATAACTATAAAACCATAGGCCCCAAAGAAACATGGGTATTGTAATGTATTATATGAAAATGACCGAAAACATCTCCTTTCTGGTCGCAAAGTCAAATTAAGCAATTGAGGAAAAGGCCCTTATAGATGTGACTAAGAAGCCACATGTTACTCCAGG
>JAUMHF010000012.1:9531275-9541402 GCA_032359275.1 Microctenopoma steveboyesi | reverse complement strand
TTCTAGCAAACAAAACATCCGCTGGACTGAACTCACCCACACTGCTGCATTACACTCTCTGTATAAGGAAATCACTACATACGGTGTACTGTGTCTTTATTGTTATTGAGCATTCAGTTTGCAGTAACTAGGTAATGACATACACTGATAGTAATTTATAGAATGAAATGCATCATTTACTATAAGCACTATAGTGTATACACTAACATATCAAGGGCCCCAAGACCCAACTCAAGGCCTCTATTACTTCAATTTAGTCTTGCCACATCATAATTCTGTTTTTAGCCCTCTGTCTTTTGACAGATCTAGGCCTCTGTCCTCTTCATTCCTACATTCTAGCTTCCCCGGGGCCTGCAAAGCCAGTGTACAAGCACCCACAAGATGTTCTCACACTTTGCGATCACATAACACACCTGTTCTTCACCAGCCCCACATACCACCACACCTGTTTCTATTTTCCTCATCAGCTTTTCTCTTTACAGGTGCCATATCGTCATGTTATTCCATTCTGTAACCTAATTTTGCGAGCATTTTGACCGCTAAGAGATACAGGTGAAAGACAGAGGGAGAGCGTTCTGTTAATGGACATCTATTATGTGCCCAATCCAAACAAGTAAGTGTCTGTTAATAAGGACACCCAGCATTAAAGAAATGATGCATGTGTTCTGCCATACTGTGCTGAAACCACTGGTAATGAAGAATAAAGCATGTTACCACACTCCTACTGTCTCCAGTGTCCCGACCGATACTCTGTGGTGAACGACTCTTCAAACCCAGCCAGAGAGCTCCTAGATAGCTGTCAAACATATATATATAGATATATCTATATTGTTTTATAGATAGATAGATAGAATAGTAGAATTTAAACAACCTCCAGGTTACTAACAAATGTTCAGGATTAGCTTGATGTGAAACTACAGCAAACTAATATTAGTGTCTCTGCTGGGTGTCATAATGAGGTACTAAAAATGCTCACCCAAGAATAGAGCATAATATATCTTCATATTTAACTTATGTTGCCCTCCTGCACTCATCACATTATACACATTTGCATATTAATACACTAAACTGTTCAAGATCCTATTCATACCACAGTAGCTGCTGTAAAGATGGAATCATTTAAAAGCTTTATTTCTGTTTACTTTATCGTGGTTAGTATGTTGGGACATATAGTGTCCTCTGTGACTGTAAGGCAATGAATTCTGCTACTTAAAATGATTCACTCCATCATTGCTACATAATCTAGCAACAGGAGATTCATTACCTGGATCAAGCTATTGTTTGGTGATTGAGTATACCCACAGGCTGTTCATCTTCTGCTGTTTGCCCATAAATGCTTAAATAATAATGAAATTCACTACAATATGGAGAACGCACCTGCCGCACAAAGCTCATCAAACATTAAACAGGGCGACTGCAGCGCCGCTCAGCACAGGTGAAAGCGTTGCTCCTTGTTCACTGAGGTTTTATGCTTGTAAATGTTTGTGTGATAAATCAACAGCGTGCAGTATTTGTAATAATGTGGCGTTTTTATGATAAACTGTCCTTCAGGTGGCTCAGGTTGAATGCATAGTGGGCTCCGTGTCTCTCCTTGGCTCGAACACACAGGAGATTGTGAACACTGTTCCCACAGTTCATGATAATAGAAAATAAGTCTAATGAATACCAATGAAGCCGCTCACTGTCATTTGCATTTCAATCAGGAAATAAAATGATCCTGTCGGAGGCACCTTGTTCCCCTAAATCTAAAATATCACACACCCTTTGAACCATCACTGCTGATAATTGGCTACATACACATTGGATTTTTGGACCATGATGGGGATTAGAGTTACTAAACCTACTGCCTTATCTACAAATGTTTGCATTGCTTCATGTTTTATAATCGAGACCAAAACTGTGAGAGCACAGACAGACTGAGACCCAGCAAACCCCCAAATCACCTCTCACATCTCTTGGAGGCATCTGTGGCTCAGGAGATAGAGCAGTCGCCTGCCAAATGCAAGATCAGTGGTTTGATTCCTGGCTCCACCAGTCATACGTGTCGGGTGGTGTGAGTATGTGTAGTATAGTTTGCATCCGCGTAGGTCTGTATATGTTGTGAGGCATTCAGTCACAAATAAAAATAAATACAAGGTTTAGGATTGAACTTTACAGCTCTAACACGCACACACTTCTGTGTTTGTGTGCTTCACTGTTTAGTGTAATCAAGACTACAACATTGGAATTTTACTTTGGGGTTATTAAAATATCTATATGTTATTTCAAACACACACCTGCATTTAGCATGCGTGTCAAAGCAACAAAGTCCAAAATAAGGTCCACTGCAGCTGAGCTTTAAATATTGGTAAGAACCAGATCAAACATTGTCTCAGAACTGTAGCCAGCCAGTCTTAAACAGTCTCACTCACTGAATTTCAAACATTCTAATGAGCTCATGCTATGATCTCGAAACATTGCTCGTGTTCTCACATTCTCTCACATGATGTTTGCAATCAAGCACTTGTGAGCTAGTCAAACAGTATATGAAGCCATGTCCCCTTTCTGACATCATGAGCAGGCTAGCGTGTGCATTTTCTCTTACACACTGAAAAGAAATTGGGCCTGTATTTTATGTTGAAATGACAGCCATTCATTTTCCCTTTGTGCATTCAGAAGTACAAAAAAATAGTTTTGCCTTCACATGTGGTGAAATAACACATTGTATGAACTATTCATTTCAGGCAAACCCTGACCTTTAGAAATATCCATCTCTCTATATTTTATCTGTTTATCCTTTTGCAAGGTTGCAGGAGCTGGAACGTTTCCCAGCTCACATTTGGTAAAACACCCTCATGATTTCACCCTGTAGGGAATTTACAGTCTCTGACATATAGTCTTGCTGTGGAAGCACACCATGGATATGTCACACATGCCACATGGTGAAGTCTCAGCCAGCCAGCACCGGATTCCTGGTACTAACTGTTGAACCTCCCTGCAACTGTTCTCCTCTTTGACTCATCCTTTAAGGGTGATTCTGACGATGTCTCGCAAAAAACAGAAGCATTCCCACCTCTTTGCACTTCTGCCTGTTCTCAGCACTGACAAACCAGCTTTAGCAGACATTTGAATACATTTCTAACCTCATAACAAGACTGAGAGGCCTTTTCCTCCTGTTACCACACCACATTCACGGAAATCACTTCCTTTTTGAAAGAAAGATTCATTGTGTCTTAACTATGCACTAGTAACTTTTGAATGTGTCGCATCAATGGCTGCTAGAAGAGGTCATTTTTCTTACAGGAGGAAATTTTTCCAACAACTGAAAGGTTTGTTTTGTTCCTGTCAGCCAGTCTACAACAGTCTCCACATGTATGACATGGGATTATGTAGAAAGTCCTGTATTCTCCAGCAAACCACCATCAAATCTGTTTAATGGCAACGGTAATAACACAACAGGAGGCAACAATATGACAATATCTGAATAATACGAAATTATTTAATGTCCAGTTGTTGATGTAGACTCTTTATCCTGCTCTTCTTGAACAGGTGCATTTTATTTATTTTGCTCCTGCCCCTTGTGAGTTTGTGCAAAAATAGGCCTGTCAACTGATTTGAGTAAATACTGCTGATGTACCATCTGATGAAAGCTGATGCAAGGCATAAAGACACATTTTCTATATGTGCATTCTGGTAATTCTATGTCTATCTACAGTAAATAGCTTTCTTTTGTGTGCGTTCGGAAGGCCAACGGGGGCAGCTGAGGTCAGGGTGAACAGTCATAGAATCGGAAATGAAAGAAAAGGATAAAAGCACCCACACCCACTGAAGATTATTCTCT
This sequence comes from Microctenopoma steveboyesi, assembly GCA_032359275.1. Lineage (NCBI taxonomy): Eukaryota > Metazoa > Chordata > Actinopteri > Anabantiformes > Anabantidae > Microctenopoma > Microctenopoma steveboyesi. Next base: position 9,537,582 of record JAUMHF010000012.1, on the reverse strand, counting down.
GACAGAAGAATAAAACCAATTTCCTGCGCTGGTCTCCCAACATGTTGTTTTTTTTAGAAATCTGTCATAACATTTAGAACATGCAGGAGGAGGAGTGGATTATCCAGCAACGTTGTAAACGGGAGACTTTTCATTTTTAAGAGACACGACATTCATGTCGGATGAACATGTTTGTCAGAACTGAACAAAATCTAGCAGGACAATCACAAACTGGGAAATATGGTCAGACGAGGGGGATAAAGTTTGATTGGACCAATGTTCTTTTACAGAAGCTGGACCTGCTCTTCTGTCAACCCCTGTCAAACAACAACAACGCAGTGTAATTACCAGAATGATGTTGCCTCATGCAGTCACCTTGATTTGAATTTTGTCTTTTCTGCTTTACACATGTGGCAGCTTAGCAGAACTAGAGGGAGATGATGAATTTAATTATCACTTAATGTCTCTTGTACAAAACCAGCAGATGTAACAGAGGTTGCACCTCCACGTACTTTCTGTTACCAGGCACAGCCAAACATACGCCCACACGTGCATCAATATTAACACGTCTTGCATTTTCTAAGATGCTCCTGTCTTTGTCCTCAGGGGCCCTTTTGATGTTGGGTTAAAGTGCCTGCATGTGCAACACACACACACACACACACAAGGTCATCCTCAGTTAACACCAGCAGCCACCGCTGTTGCACAGTGTGTTGGAACGCCACCCAGGGTGATACAAGCTGAAAATCGAGGCAAAAAAATCATGCAAAGCCCCACTCAACCCCTCACACACACACACAACCCCATTTATTTTTACTTTTCCCTCAAAACCTAGATCCAGATATCCACACTACCATCTTGTGGCTGCTCGGATAGAGATGCTGGCAGAGAGGTGCTGAAAGATAAAGATGCTCGTGTCTCCTGCGCCTCCAATAGACACGGAGTTCTTGGGGGGGGGGGGGGCGCAAGTGTGAAATGGGTTTAAACGCTTTGCCAACTTGAAGCAAAAGCGCTTTGTGGCGTTACATCACAGCCGTGTCTCGTATCGTTCTGTCGCATTAAAGTTAACCGAGCCGTTGCTTTGGGAGCGACTTTTGGCAAGAGTGCGCGTGCGTGTGGACGCGTGTGCGCGCACAGAAATAATGAGACGTACTGATGAGTGATCGACGTTTTCATTGCTGCTTGTGGTGGTTGCAGCCGTTTTAATCATTCGCTCCTTCATCAACACGTAGAAAAGAACAAACCTCGGCTGAGTCGCACCAAAATGCGCAAGAACGAGCCCTCTGCTGCTGCTGCTAGATGGAATCCTACTGCCACGTTACGCCCGATTCGTGATATCTTTGTTAGTTGTCATTTCAAAATGACAGAAAATGTCCCTGACTAAATTCCCAGTTCACCAGCGCGTCCGGACAAGCAGCCAGTTGAGGTGGAGGAAAACGCTCAAATGTCTGGATGTTCCCCCCACTGGAAGAAAAGCAGCGCATTCATCCGGCAGCGCACTTACCTCAGCCTGTCTCCGCCGTCTGACTCTTTTATGTAAGTCCCGACTTCAGGTCAAATCCACAGCACATAAGTAACACTATAAAGTCCACGTCCAGGCAGCTGCTCTCCAAATCCAAAGTCAGGAGCGCAGTCCGACAGAAGGCAGACCCAACTATACGTGCCGTGTGCGTGCGTGTGTTTGTGTTAGAGAGAGAGAGAGTGCGTCTGTGTGTGTGTGTGTGTGTGTGTGTGTGTGTCTGGTGGGGAGAGCAGAGATGCGGATTTATCAGCACAGAAGATGTTTTAATGAGTCATTGCAGAGGCACTGGAAACGGTGCTGAATTTAATTTCTCTCATAGAGCGAGTGTATTGCGAGGACAAGATTAGTGATAGAGAACCAGGTCTCTCTCTCTCTCTCTCTCTCTCTCTCTCTCTCTCGCTTGCCATTGGACTACACCGACCGAAATTTACTAAGCCTGCAGCCAATGGATTGCCGCATTCTCTCCATCACCCTTAACCAGCCCCTGTGTTGTGGCATATCTGGCTCGGGACATGCTCCTCTACATTGAGTCCTGGGGCCCACAAGGGCCCCTTGGAGCATTACCAGAAAAACGTAAGAAATATGTCATAGTTGCCTGTCAGTCACCACATCGTTATTAATATTATCATTGTGATCAACAGCTGCATCACAGCCTGCTGAGTAGAGTCATAGACTGTGTGGCCCCTGTCCACCGCAAACATTAACACCACCAAAGTGGTATTATTGTTGTGGCTTATTGGCGTATTCAAAATCAGGGTTATGAGAAATGCTCATAAAACCCCACAGGAGTCTCCCAAAGCAGCTTCAAACCACCAAGGCTGGTTCTTATAAACCTGAACCATGAAGGCAGAGCAGCAAATGTTTCCACTGCAGCTGATCCCAAGCTGACCATTGTGCTCAATACAACACACTGCCACATGCTTTTTCTAGCAGATGTGTACATCTTGCAGACATTTGAAATCTCAGTCATGTATTTTTTGGTTTGGTGTACTCATATCTGACTGAAACCTGAATCTCATTACACTATTACTGTGTAAACTCACTTTAAAATCTTAGGGACCGTCAGGTACTGTTTAGTTTGTTTTGAGTGTTCACCCTTTAAAATGATCACACCATATAATACACGAGCATTGTGTATTAAATAACTGCCCAGATTTCGATTTTGACTGTAACCCAGACCGTTGGGATGCATTAACAGTACACATGCACATAGAACATGATTTTATTACTCAACTATTTTCTCCACACTTTCATAGAACAGAACACAAGAACATTCATGGTTCATAGATATTCTCCACTACCTTCACCAGCGCACAACTAATGTAGATAATGATAGAAAAGCTGGTAATGTATGTTAAAGATGTGAAAGACTCAACGGGATTCCCTGTTATACCAAGGGCATACTCGTGTTTCTTGTCATCGTTTGTCAGTGAAAAGAGGCTCACAGCAGGACTGAATAGTGGAGTCAGAGCCTGAGGAAGAGGCAGGCTGAAAGCTGCACAGAAGTCAGGTCTCTCTTTGATACAATCATCATTTATTCCCTCTCTCCACATCAGAACCTCTCATCGGTCGGGGGTGTCCACGCCTCTGAAGTATATATATCAGCTTTAGTTGGTGGCTCAGTCCAGATTGATGGGGTGACTTTCATGAGCGCAATGAGCGGACGTCACAGCTGCATGGATGAAGCCGAATCAAATGTTGAGCAGGATTACACATCCACCTTCAACCTGTGGCTGTGTACAAATGTAACATTTCTCCTCCTGTATCAGCATGTGTGCTGTCGTGGATTAAATTAATCTTTGTTTGTAGAGAGCATAATCACAACATAAATCGTCTCAAGGCACTTTAAAGTTTATGGTTGGAGACCTTACACAATACAAACACATATATACATTTGTAATATAGATTATTTATATTTAGAATATAGATTTGTAAAAAACCCAACAGTCCCACTTAAGCAAGCACTGAGGCGACAGTGGAGAGGAAAAACCTCCAGCAGAACCAGGCCCAGGGTGGGCGGTCATCTGCCTTGACCGGTTCTTCCCGTCTCTCCAGTACACTGGATAAATGCACCACATTTACATTAGGTAAATACCACATAAATCATGATACGTCTATAATCAACGTTATAACATTACCTTAAGGAAGAAGTAACTGTTTATGCAAATTAGCGAACAAAAAATCAGCCTTTAACAAGTTGTCATTTTGGCCCCTTTTGCTGAAAAGGGAGCAATTTTAACAAGTGCCTGCTGCTGCTGCTACATTGGGGTGCTCACATAACAAATGGGTATTTTGGTATATGGCATATGTGAGGGCTGCTACAAACAACCTATATGGGTGTTAGATTTGGATGACTTAACACACCCACAGGAATCTCTGGCACACTTACTGGGGAAGTGAAGTCATTTTCACTTAAAAAATATTAATGACTTTCAAACTTTTTTCTGGTGTCTCCAAATGATCCTCTGCAGCAGGCATGAGAAAGCAGTCAAATCAACACAGATAAAAACATGACAGTGTGGAAAGGATGGATCTGTGCTGCTGACTTTCAATGAGAATTCCCCTTGAGAACACACGTCCACGCATTAGCTCAGAGTATATTTCTACAATAAGTAATATAAATGAAATACAAATGTTGATTTAAGATAGCTATTGCTGCTATAAAGCTGGGGGAGTTTTAGTCCTAGAACGAGTTTTGATGAAGAAATACTAGACCTACATTCCCTACATGATCAACTCATTAAAGTGCCACTCATGGTATTCTAAATTTGCACTTGGGGGCTAAGCAGAGGAAAACCTGCTATATCACAGTGGTGTTTTCAGACTTTTCACTGGGACTTGTGTGTACACAAGCAGTGAATGTAGCTGCATCAGGTCAACACAGTGCAGAAATAAAAGCCAGCATAAATCCAGAAGTGGATATTGTGTGTATGGATGGATGGAGCATGTGGTCGTGTGCCCTCTTGCAGAATGCAGAGACTGTCAGACCTGTAGACAAAAGCAGCACCACAAGATGAGGGGCAAGAAGTGTGGCGTTTAATACTTCACAGAGGACAAGCTCGCCTCTCATGATTTAAACAAACAGTGGCAGTAACTGCATGCAGAGAGACATAGAGGGGGAGGGAGGAGGGGCAGCGGGGTCGATGTGAGACAGCGAGGACTCCTCTCTTCCTCTGTGTTTAAGCACAGACGATTCCTGTCGCCTCGGGGTAGCAAACGGATACATAAAGGCAGTAAAAGGACCGCTGAGGCATGACGATGGGATTTTTCAGGAGCAGCCAGCTCTCTGGTGTTGACATGTGAAGACGAGCACAAGGCCTCTTCAGTGGATACTTAGCGGCAAGTGCAGTTTGTCTGTCTTTATTGGATATTTGACATTCAGTCGTTTCTTTGTTGATGCAATAGAGACAATGCAGATGGCTTGTTTTTTGGAATCTTTTATAACCATAATCTACAAAAGAGCACTCAGTAACATTTTCCAGTCTCTTCCCTAAAAATAACTGAAATGATCAATCCTAGTCACTCTCCTTCCACTGCAACTGAGACTTTTGTAAACTGTCAAACACTCTGTATTTGTCCCCTGCTCTCAGAACAGTCTAGGTTAAACATGATAATTTCTAGTCATTTGAAAATCTTATGCTTGTCCCAGTGAGAAGTCAGGAGAATTTTGGAGGTAAGGGGAGTTGGGGTAGTAAAACATGCGTAATGGAAAGTGAGACAAAATGGTCACAAGGTCTGAATGTGCGTCCTGACTGGATGACTGGGATGGAGTGGGTGATAAAAGAATAGTTTGAATCAGAGGATGCCAGCATGTCTTGTTGTTAAATTACAATAAGCTTCCCAAGAGGTGGGAGGGAACAATATACTATGTCTACATGCAGGTCAAGTCCCTGGCTGACCTGATCACTTTGTATAATATGTTACTATTTGTACATGTAATTTCAGTTAAAAGCACATCCAATGACAAAATGAGACAGATCTAGAGCAAGCCCCACAGAATAGACAGAATACTTTAGAAAACCCAATAGAGAGAGAGAGAGAGAGAGAGAGAGTGTGTGTTACTAACTTCTAACTAGTTAAATGAATTTACTACTCACTTGATTTCACCTGAGTAAGTACTTTAGCATGTAAATCTTAAAGACGCTCAAAATTGAAGTTTCCCCACTGGAAATACTGTGATCTATGAACATGTGTTTTTTCCAAGTCTGGAATCAACAGTTCGTGCTCTCTCTAGCTGCAGTTTCCCTTCTAAGTTGGCTGTAGAGAGCAAGGAGCGCACCACTGCCTTTCTGAGCAATGTTATCTTTGAAACGGTTCTGTTGCCTTTCTTTTTCTACCTCTGTCCTTTGTGTCTCCTCAGCCATTCCTGTAAGTTAGTGGAATTGCCTTTCCAGGTGGTTGATTTTTTCCTCTGGGAGAAGTGTATGAAATGATTCATGTAAAAATCAGGTTTGTGTAGAAAGCTGTAGTAAGCCAGCACATCTTGTTCAATGACTCTGGGTGAGTCCAACAAAATTACTAAAACATATCTCTCAACTCTACTGGTTTGGTCTTGAAAACTGTATTTTTGCTTGGTCACTTAAAATGGCAATAACATTCACAATTGTGAGAGGTCTTATAAAACCATAGTGTCCTAGATATTAAATGGGATGATTCTAGGTTGAATGTTCAAGGAAGGAAGCACGGCCTAAAACAGTTTTACATGAATCATTAAAAGTGTTCTTAGTTCATAACTAGACTTAGCAATTTCAGAAGAAATCGCGTGGGGGAGCATGATTGCCGCAAGACGCCTGTCGGCGTCTTTGC
>JAUMHF010000012.1:9462611-9491734 GCA_032359275.1 Microctenopoma steveboyesi | reverse complement strand
TCTAATGTTTATCAGTAAATTACAGAAAATAATGAACTTTATCACAATATGCTAATTTTTTGAGAAGGACCTTTATTATGTCTAGTTTGAGTTGCTAGTTGGGAGGAAAAATATTATAGTATATGATATAATAAGTTATATATATAATCAATTTTTGAGTGCAGTACTAGATTAGTCTGACCTGCTATTCAATATTCAAAACATTTAACCCCAGAGGGAAATTGTTTTGCCTAGATACAGCCGCTCTCATTTCAGAAAGATCAGAAGACCCACAACTATAAATCAAGCACCAACAAAATATAAATACAAAAGCAACAAATATATAACGAAATACAACAACATGATAACATCAATCTCTATAGTTCTTGTTCTCCACTTTACAGAGGGAGGCAGGGGAGGAATTGAAGAGTTTGATGGCCACAGGAAGAAGTAATTTCCTGAGGCATTCAGTGGAGCACTTTACATTGATAAGTCTCTGGCTGAATTTGCTCCTCTGTCCAGCCAGGACAATCATCCACTGTCCACTTTTATGGTGGTAAAAATGTGAAATTCCTGCTTTTTCTGTGTCAAAAATATTCAGGGCCACAATCAAAATATACAAGGATGCAGCCCCAAATGATTCAAACAGACAGTAAACAGACATTTTCTTAATATAAAATATTTTATTTACAGATCACAGACTAAAGATAAGCTCCAATAAGAAGCAGAAGTGTTTTTATTCCTGTCTGCTACCCAGACCTTCCCAGTCAGCACAGACATTGAACTAAAGGTTCGACCTTCCAACATAAAGTTTTAATTGGTCAGGCTCTTATTGCAGGAATGCTTGAGATTTCTGTTTCATTTTGAACAGATCTGGCAAACTGAATATAAACTTTACCTTAATTTAAGGTGTGCACATAAATAGCACAATAAATGCAGCCTGGTAGCTCAATGGGTTAAGCGTCAGACTGGGAAGCAGAAGGTCAAGTTTGAAACTTGCCTGACTCCTAGTCCATCCCCTAGCAGGTGTGTCCTTGAGCCAGACACCCAGCGCTAGCTCCTTGTAAGTCGCTTTGGATAAAAGCGTATGCCAAGCAAATTAAAGTAAAGTAAAGATCAATGCTAAAACACTCTCCTCCTGCTCTTAGTCTCAGCCAGTCTTCTAGAGATGAACAAACAGTATTTTTAGGTCAGAACCTCCTGCTGAGAGCAGCCTGGTGACTGTGGCCTTCACGCTGACATAGTTTGTTCTGCACCTGCTCTCATACAACATATATACCAGGTTAATCAGCAGCAGGTGCTTGTCGGTGTCTCCAAGATGCTCTCTGAGCTCTGTCAAGCTTTTCAACAAAGCTAATTCACTGCTCTGCTACACATCCTCGTAAGCTTTGTTTATGAACAGTGCTGTGAAAAAGTGTTTGCCCTCTTCTATAGTGTTTTTTTTTTGCATTTTTGTCACACTCAAATAATTCATGTCATCAAAATATTAAAATTTGTTAATATTCCTCAAAGACAGTCCAAGTAATTACAAAATGCAATGATAAATAATTAATTGATTTTGTAAGACAAACCCTGCTGGTCCTATGTGAAAAGCTAAAACACTTTAAACCTAATAACACAATAACACAAATGCAGTTAAGCGTTTGGAATAACTGGAAATAAGTCATTTGCATTATTGTGGATGATTTTTGTCCCAATCTTGTTTCCAGAACTGGTTAAGGACCAGTAAACTAAAGACATAACATGGATTGAGTCTGACATGACTATTGGGTTGATTGCGACTATGCTAAAGTACAGTTTCAGTTCTGGCCAAAGAAGTTGGCCTAGTGTCCGTGGACCAATGTGGGTGTGCCATTAAATCTAAATATGGCAGTGAGTGATGTCTGAAATATAAATGGAATCATAATACAATTTCAAATTTAAGACATTTTAACTAAATCACTTGCATTTATCTATGCTGTTGGACATGCATCTAAAACCACGAACAAAAAAGAGAAGGACAGCAAAGAAGAAGTCTACAAAATGGAGATATTTGGCATTTGGTCCTCGAAGCAGCACTTTGTGGCCCAGATTCTATTTACAGTTTGCTAGTTATACCAGGTTTTGCAATCAATGACAGTTTGTTAAACTCCTGACACTGACAGTCTTTTCCATGTTGTGTTACATATAAATATTATGAAGCGTAATAATAGCGTCACTACTTTAAATGTGAGGAAACATTGCTATTAAACATAAAAACTGAAAACAACCATAGTCTCAAATGGCCTTTAAAAAGACTTAAATTTGATGTTATATATAGTGTATTACTGTGTTCCTTGGTTAATTTCACTCTTTATTATGTTTTTTTATGTATATTGATGGTTAATGGTTTGCTCTGTGTCCACAGGGCAGAAATTGACTAAATGTATCTGAGATCTTATGAGGACCCTACTGCAAAGAGCTGAATTCCACTGGACACAAAATTCTAATTGTTGTTCTTATCATTTGCTTGACTCTGTTCCTGCCCAACTGTAGGTAAAAGTCTTCTCCATAATCGTTACAAACTGTAAAAGTCTATATGAAATGGATACAATTTAACAGCCCTTTGTCACTGCTTTACAGCTGTGACAAAGGGAACTGATAGAGCAAACAGTTGTGGGTATTTAATGCAGCATGTTGTCGTTGTTTGCTATTGATGTGTTAGCAGGTGATGGTCTGGAAGAGAAACACTTACATCGACCCAGTCAGCCCCCCGAGAGGCGACCTGCCGCTCAGTGCCATATCAAAGCTGTGCTCTGAGACCGACTGACAGAGCTCTATGGAGCCTTTCCTGGCCACTCAGCAGAGTGGTGATACAACTATATAAAAGGAGGGACAAGGGACATCTCTCACTGTCCATTAGAATCTCAAGGGGTGCCTGAAGCACAGGTCATTAAAGGCTGCTTTACAATAAAAGACAGTTTCCTCCTGGTTAGGTAGGAGGAGAATTAGTAATGTGTCAAATGATTTGAATTAATCCTGCTGTAAATATGAGAGCACCGGGAGTTAAGGGAACTGTAAAATGGCCAAATTAATGTTAGTTGCATAATTTGTGATAGATCAGATAAATGAAACACAGGTGGTAGTTTGCTTTTGTTAGGGAAAATGTTTTCTTCTGTCCTGTACTTGGTCATGTGCTCATTATGCAGCCTGGTAGCTCAGTGGTTAAGGCAGAGGGCTGGGATGCAGGAATAGCAGGATCGAGTCTCCGCTCAGGCACCTAGTCCATCCCCCATACCAGGTGTCCCTGACTGAGACACCCAGCACTAGCTCTCCGATGTTGTAATAAGCATTATCCCAAGGGGGATGGGTCAAATGCAGAGAACAAATTTTGTTGTAACATGTAAAAATGTATTTAATGATCAATAAAGTGGATTCTTCTTCATGCAGTGAAGGGAAGTGGTAAATGAACATAGGCTTTAAATTCAACAGCATCTACCTTTATAACACTTTTTTTATAAAACAATTTTATTTGCTTGCACCATCAATCATTTGACAAAGGAAAGATTTACAGTTTAGAGACATGCCTAGACTTCTTCCAGCTCCTCCGGGGGGGATCCCAAGGCATCCAAGGTCAGCTAAGAGATATAGTCCCTCCAGCGTGTCTTCCCTGTGGTCTCCTTCCGGTGGGCGGTACCCGAGAAACCTCAACAGGGAGGCGCCCAGGAGGCACCCTATCGAGCCACCCTATCGAGCCACCTTATCTGGCTCCTGGATGCAGAAAGTCTACTCTGAGCCCTCCGCCGGTAAATTGAGAGCCTCACTTTTTGGTTTAGGTTCTTCTCAACCACTACGGATCAATACAGAGCCTGCAATACTGTGGACGCTGTTCCAATTTGCCTGATCTCCTTCTTCATTCTAGCCTCACTCGTAAACAAAGCCCCAAGAAACTCTTCCACTTGAGGCAGGATCTCACACTAAGAGGACTCTCCATCCTTTTCCGGCTGAGAATGATGGCCTCAGATTTAAAGGTGCTGAATCTGATCCCAGCCACTTTTCACTTGGCTGCAAACCAGTCCAGAGCTGTAGGTTGCAGCTTGATGAGGCCAACAGGATGTCATCTACAAAAAACAGTGACCTAATTCTGAGCCCACCATACTGAAAGAGTGTCCATATAGTTTCTAAACAGGATCAGTGACAAAGGGAGACCCTGATCCAACTCCGACTCACTGCTCGCAATGTAGACAAATTCCTACACCGGTTGTACAGGGACCGAACAGACCTTAACAGGTTATCCGATACCCCATACACCCCGAGTACCCCTGAGGGACACGGTCGAATGCCTTCTCAAGTCCACAAAGCACATTTAGATTGGTTGGGCAAACTCTTGTGCGCCCTCCAGGACTCTGCAATGATTGTAGGTCTGGTCCACTGTTTGGTGGCCCCGATGAAAACCACACTGCTCCTCTGAATGTGAGGTTCAACTATCCAATAAACCCTCCTTTCCAGGACCACTGAAAAGAGGGTTTGCCTGCAGTGGAAATTAAAACTCGTCCTGACAGGGGACTCTGCCAGATGTTTCCAGTAGACCCTCACAATACATTTGGTTCTACCAGGCCTGACCAGCATACTTTCCCACCAACAAATCACTTGACAGCTCCGCCCCTCTCTTCACCTCCAAGACATGTGGCACGAGACATACTCTGTCATCAAAGCAACATCTTTTCCTGAGACGTCCTTCTGCTGCACAATGTCAGGGCTAATTCTGCAAATGCTACAACAGAGTAGCTGTGCAGCGAGTGTCTGTGTGTCTAGTCCAGATCTGTCTATTACTGAAAATGAACATTATGAAGAGGAGAATTAGACAATGGCAGCCATGCTCTGTTAAACAGCAGAAGTCCTATTTCAAACAACAATGGGCAAATTTTCCACTTGCAAAACAGCAAAAATTGGAATTCAAATGAATAAAAAGTGTAATTAAAAGGAAAGGCAGTTTAACACAGTGGTAAACATTTATTTTATTGTTGCAGGCATTAAGCTTGAAATGTGCTTCTGTTTCAATGATAAGAACAAAATAATCCCATCAATAAAGGTTTGATTGAATGACTTTTCATTGCATTTAAAAGATGCAAGGCAATTTAGCTGTGGGTAATATTGGGTGTAAATTAGATTATTTGTAATATGAACAGCATAAAAGCTGATACCCACCACATTAGCCTCATTATGATTGTCGTGTTTAGGGGCATAAGGATTCAAGCAACATCTTGTAGAGCAATTCACTTCAAACTTCCTTTTTATCAAAATCCACAGAAGCCATTGTCTTTCGAGTAGCTGCTAGCCCACAGTCCACCTGCACTTCCTGTTAAGATTTTCACAATAAAGCTGGTTACACTGAAACAGATTACACCACAGCCTCCTTTCTTTAAAAACAACAGAGAGAAGATTTATTGCATATATGAAGGCAGTTACTCTCTTTATCCTTTTTTTTTTCTTTTAACCTTTTATGGTGCAATTTCTAGTATATTCTCGATCTTGTCTTTAAATTTACACCCTTTTTTTTCACAAGTCTAGTATTTGTGGTTTTATGTCAACCCTGCTGACCCTAGTTCTGAGAGGACAGCAAGACGTTGGCCTGACTGGTGTACTTGGAATTTGTAATTCTTTGGTGTGATTTTTGGCAAATGGCTGCAGTTAACTTTCTCATGGCACCTAAGGGACTCTTTACTACATATGAGCAGGGTGTGGAGTGAGAGGGGATGAAGGAGATAAGGCACTTTACAGTGTAAGGTTTAAGACCTTACACATTATATCAATGTATACAGAGACATTGAGAAAACCCAACAGTCCCACTCGAGCAAGCACTGAGGCGACAGTGGATTGGAAAAACTCCCTTTAAGAGGAAGAAACCTCCAGCAGAACCAGGCTCAGGGTGGGCGGCAATCTGCCTCGACCGGTTGGGGTTAGTGGACAGAGGAGAGAGAAAAGAACATCAGGTAACATAGATCATAACAACAACAAGGAGCAGCAGACGAAGCACCGGCAGGTTGGTAGGACCAGCAACCACAGCTCCAAGGTTGAGGATACAATGGGGGAGAGAGAAAGAGAGAGAGAGAGGATGAAGCACAACTAGGGAAAAGAAAAGAAACAAAGTTATTAACATGTAATGATGTCAGCGATATTACTGAAGTTTTGGGGCAATACATGGTATTTTATGTATGTCAATGTCACCTCCCCTGGGGTTGTCCTAAATCAGCACCCTATACCTGGTCCTTATTTCCAAAAGACCACCCCTACTGTGCCTCACGTGTGATATCTAAAAATACATACATTTAACCCTTTCCCAACCCCACTTGGCCTCCTCATTTTGTCTTTCATCCAAAGTCCATGTGCTCAGTATGGTATTACGTAAGCCAACTTAGGGTCAAGTGAGACCGCATGAAAACTAGGGAAAGCTTCACATACACTTGCTTCACTCTTGCTGTGCTGTGGATGGGCCTACATAAATTAAAGCAATATACTGAGGGTCTGCACAAACAAAATAATAAAGTAAAGAATGGTAACAAAGTAATATAGCCCATATATGTATGTTGAGCTAGCAGGCATGCTTTTGATTTTTTTCATATTTCATATTTTTGTCATCCAGTAGTTGAGCTGTAGCCTTAGAATCTGGGTCTTTTTGACTGGTGCGCGTTACAGTGTGTCCACTGTGTGTGAGATAGTGTAACTGTACTTCGCGAGACCTAACTGCTGGATTCTGGGTGGAAGCTCTTTTGGGCTTGTTGCCATAGGCGGAGGACAAGTGGCTTGTGGTCAGTCCCTAAAGAAAAGTGTGAGAAAATCTTTAAAGAGAACAACAACTACAAAATAAACAGATATAGGAGGTGGGAAATCTGTCAGAGACCCCTGTTTTACAGAGACAGAGAACTGCCAGAAAATGCCCTCCGTCCTATCTCCCACCTGGAGAGTGTGACATCGATTGAACTTACAACCCTGTACTTACTTGCCCTGTAATGACAATAAAGTTGAATCTAATATAATCTAATCAGCATCAGTCCCACAACTTCACTGTTAAAACCATTCAATTATAGGACGAATAGAAACGTGGTGGTTACGGTTCTCTGAGTGAATGTTCCATGTGTACAGGGGCCTGGTATCCCAGGCTGTGACTGCCCTGGATCTCCCGCCTCCCGCTGCTCCTGCGCCCCGGTCTCGTTTCGACGAGCCGGCCGCAGCTCCCCCAGCGCAGCTCTCCCACGTCCCCCTGTTGCCTGATGTCAAGGACGTCATTTGGGGCCAATTTGGGCAGCCATCAGTCCCCCGTCGGCTGTCGCCGGCGTGTTTTGACTTCTCCAGGGTGTCGGACATAGATCAGGTGGCTTGTGGCCCACTTCCATCCGTGGACCAGGCCATCTCCGTCCTGGTTGCTCTGTCGGCTTCAGTGCTGGGGACGTCCTCCTGCCCTAGCCTAAACTGTAAAGTTATGGACCGCCTGTTGGCCTGGCTCCATGCAGCCATGGCAGTCCAGACCCGCCTCGTGAACACAGGGGTTGTCCTGTCTCTGTACCTCCGCCATTTGTCCCGCCAGCTGCTGGCTGGTATTGGCTACGTGCCTGAGCTCCAGGTGACTGCCTCATGTCTAGCTAGCCTGTCCAAGAAACAGGCTCCGCCACTGCCTCCTCCGTCACCTCTGGCTGTCGCAGTCAACGCTCCAGCAGGCCGATCGTGACTGCTTGCTGAGGCTCCCCGTGGACCCTATGGCTATGTTTGGCCCGGATGCACGGCTTCTCCTCCAGCATGCACAGGAGAGTCGCCATTGTGCTCAGGCCGTCTCTGCGGCCTGTTGCCTGGCCCTCACACCTGCAGCGGCATTCTGCTGCAGCCAGGGTTGCGCCGCCGGCCCCTGACTGGGGCTCGGCCGATCTGCGCCCCCAGCTGGATGCCATGCGTCGTCGTGCAAGGGGAGGAAGGGTCCGGCCTCTGCCTCGTTCCTGACGCCAACTCCGCCCCATCCTTGATCTGCGCCCTCTCAAACGCTACCTCCGTCCCCTGCGGTGCCGCATGCTCACGATCCCCAGGCTTCGGAGCGCTGTGTCTGCGGGGGACTGGTTTGTCACCGTGGACCTCCAGGATGCCTACTTCCACAAGCCCATTTGGCCGGGTCACTGGCAATTTCTGCGCTTCGTACGAGTTCCGTGTGCTGCCATTCGGCATTGCTCTGGCCCCCTGGACCTTCACGCGCTGCATGGAGGTGTTTCTGGCCCCTCTTCGGCGTTGGGGCCTCAGAGTCCTGAATTATCTCTACGACTGGCTAGTGTATGCCGAGGACGAGTGTCAACTGCACCTGGACATTGTTCTCAGCCATATCCAGTCTCTCGGCCTGGTGGTCAATGCCTCAAAGAGCAGGCTTCAACCAGCCTGCGTTTTTGGGCCATTCTTGGGCCTTGTGCTGGACTCAGATCGGTCCCTTGTCTCCCTGTCTCCAGTGCGGCAGCAGAGCTTCCTAGAGTGCCTGCTCGAGTTCCAACTGGGCGCCCGGGTCTCGTGGCGCACCTGCCTTCGCCTCCTCAGCCTCATGGCCACCATGGTCCAGGTGGTCCCCCTCGCGCTCCCCCACATGCGCCCGGTCCAGCGCTGTCTCCTGCGGCTCGGCCTGGCGCCCTGGGACTCCCCTCAGGCCCTGGTCCTGGTGTCGCGAGGCCTGGTCTACGCCCTTCACTGGTGGCGGAACCCGGCACACATCAGCTGGGGGAGCCCTCTGGGTCCAGGGACGCACCGCCGGCTCATTTTCACAGACGCCTCTGCCCTGGGTTGGGGGGCGGTCTGCGATGGCGTAGGGATGGGGGGCCCTTGGGGTCCCCACGAGGCTGCCGCCCACGTCAATGTCCTGCAGTTGTGGGCCGTCCATTTGGCCCTGTTGCACTTTCTGCCCCGGCTGGGAGCCTCCCACATTATTGTGCGTACGGACAGCACCGTGGTATGTGAACAAGCAAGGGGGCCTGGGTTCCGACGTCCTCTGCCGGTTGGCTGTCGACCTCTGGCAGTGTGCTTAGCCTCGGTGTCTTTCCCTCCGGGCAGTCCACATCCCCGGTCCCCGGAACACCGCAGCGGACCTGATGTCACGGGGGGGACAACCGGACGATCCTCCGCTGTGCTGGGACACTCTGGCCCACCCGTGGCCAGACGCCCTCCTGTTTGCCTTACCCCCGTTCACCCTCCTGCCACCCCTGCTCCGGCGCATTCGTCTGGAGGGGTCCAGGGTGATAGTGGTTGCGCCTCTCTGGCCCCACATGGCATGGTTCTCCTGCATTCCTCCCCTCCTGGTGGGGCTGCCTTGGGAACTCCCTCTGCGTCGGGATCTGTTGTCTCAGGCCCGGGGGACCGTGTTCCACCCACTGGGCTCTGGTTGACGGCCTGGCCGCTGACAGGATAGGCTCCTGGCCCTAGGTCTGCCATTACCGGTCGTGGCCACCATGCAGGCGGCCCGGGCTCCATCTACCCGCATGGTCTACGCTTACCGCTGGTTGGCCTTTGTGGCCTGGTGCCGCTCTCAGGACCTCGACCCATGGGCTGTCCCAGCCGCCGATGTGCTAGACTATCTCCAGCAGCAGCTGGACGCTGATGGCTGTGCCCTTCTCAACTGTCTCAATCTGAAAGGTCAGTTTAAAGTGGCCTTGCAACATGGAGGGACAGCATGAATTTTCAGTAGTCAACAGTTCATAGGGACTAAAGTGGAGGTTCAACCAAGTTGGTGTTAAAGCTGAGGTGCTGAGGGAATGGGAAGTTATTAAGGGCCAACAGCGATGGCTGTATAATCACTTCATCTTGGTATTTTGAAAAAGACAGACCTCAACCTCTAGATGAAAGTTTCTTGAGATCCTCAGTGATTATCTGTGTAAAACTGTGTTACTACACAGCTACAAGCATGCCCAAACTCCTTACAAGTCCCTTTCAGAGAAAATAAAAAGCTTATTGAACTCTGAGAGTCTCTCCTCTGCTGCACTGTTGAAAAGAGCACTTCCATGCTACATTGTCAAGGCCAGGTCTGAAATTTTTGTAACTCAAAAGCATTACACGTTTAGTGCATGCTGCACATAATGTATATGCATGTTCATGGTCTAGTATTTGTTGTGTAAAAAAAAAAAAAGATAAATAATAATAAATCATGTGCTTATTGCAATTTACAGCTGGAAATATTCCCCCTCATATCTTTCAGCACCATGGACATAATATTCTGTGTGAGAGCCAACATACAGTTTTGTGGAACCCTTTATTACACACATTCTACTTGCTTCAGTCGAAGCTATAAGTCCCATAGTGTCTGCCTCAAATGCGATGAGTATGATCAGATTATCATAAAAAGAAATAAAGAGGAGACTCGCAGAGTGTGAGACCTGTGGAAATGAGATGTTGATGCACGTAGCTCATTTGTCATTGTTTTCCTTTGTATGAAAGGCTGTGTAAAGTAGTCATAGACTCTCTTTTAATTTACATTTTCTTTTTAGTATTAGATCACTGTTGACTTTATTGGAGCACCCCCACCCACCCCACCCGGAACCAAGGTTTATTGAAGTTAAAGCATTGATGTTTCAAAGTGTGATATCGCAATTGAGGTAAAGTCTGCTGAGACGTAACAAAGCAACAAAATGACAATTTCCTGCTGTGTCATACCCTTGGCTTCATTTTTAATGAAGCCAGGAATCAGTTTCAACATTAACATAAATAATACACAACATTGCATGCTCCAATTAAATGCATACTGTTTTTATTAATGTTTCATGGGCTAATTTTAGTAAAATAATCTATAAAGTTAGGCTACTGAATAGTGTCTAAGTCCGATCATGCTCATCACAAAGAACAAGGCCCTGATGGGATGTTCTTGTTAGGATGACCATGAACAGTCAAGGAGGTTAGAACCTAAGTGAACTCATTTTGCATAATGCACGGATAGGTTAGTGAATGTTTTGTGGCCTTCAAACTCACAGAATCTCACCTATAAGTGATTTTGGTCCATCATAATCCAAAAACTAAATCAGAGAATGTGTTTGGGTGATTGTTCTACCATTCCTCCAGAAGAGTTGCAGTAACACAGAATTTGTGCTAAGACACACTGAAGCACCCCACCCCACCACAAAGCAGAATAAAAATGTCATAATTTTTCTCCTTTAATTTGGAAACCATCTGTATAAAAAACAAATACAAAAAATCTAGATGGATCATAATTATTTCATCATGTAAAAAGATACAAAAAAACAGAAGGTGGTAGTTTTTAATTCCCCAAAGCATTACAGCAAATCATGTTAATCTGATATTGTCTGGCCCTAATTGTGTATTCAACTTCACTTTGCGCTCAAATCTGCTTCCCAACATCGCCCTCGCTATCACCTGCTCCTGTAATCAAATTTATTCTCTCATCAGTCACAGCTGAATAAAACATGAGGTCTATTTGCATCACTGAGGAGGCTCTGAGACTCAGAGCAGCAGCAAGTGTCTGTATGTTATGAGATGGGATCCAAAGTGCCTCTCTCGGTCAGAAGACTTCGATATTTTCATCTCCATAAAATCCCTTTCTGTTCAAATAAAGGTTGCACACTTTGGCAGGAGAATACATAACGCCATCGTCTTCTGCCATATCTTGGCATTCCTCTGTGTTCTGCCCTTCTTGGCAGTTTAGCCATGGCCTGCGCTTCGGACATATGCAGACTTAAGATATGCTTTTGCTTGGTGTTGAGAATAAAGTCGTCTATCTAAAGTTCTGCCACCTTGGTGGCATAGTACAGTCTTTTGCTTTGGCCAAGTCTTTAAACGAAAAGAAGGATTTTTTTTAGATGATTAAGACACTGTGGAATATAAATAAATAGATGCAAACATTTGAATTGTAACTATTCCTGCAGATAAATCGATTAAAACACCCTAATACATCTAGATTCTGTCTCTTTTCCCTCAGCAAGGTGAGGATTTTCACTTACGCCGAAATCCCCTTAATGTACAAAAAAACTGTTTCTCTGCCTCCTCAAAGATAAGATCTTTTGATACTGCATGTTGGAGAGACGACTGAATGAAATGTAGGTCTGCCTGCATTATCTGATGAGCTTCACCATCCTGCTCTCCATATTCTGTTTGGCAGGCCCTTAAGATAAAAAAATAAAAGGACAAAGCTTTAATGTTTAAAATGAGGTCATCCATACACTGCCTCTCCCTGACGTCCAGTGTTTTTCAACTTTGCCTGTAGAGGAGCTGCTTGTCTAAGTACTGATAAAATCCGGATATAAAACCTGACGTTAAAGATGAATGTGTCCCACAGCCACTCTCGCCTATCAGTCATGAGCACAGACGAGGACAGGGGCCTGGGAAACATGTCGGAGAGCTATCTCTGCTGCCGCTCCCCTTCTCTATCCTGCCCTCTACACTGACAGGCAGAATTAAAGTTAAAAAAGGTTCATAGATAAAAGAGATGTAAAAGTGGCATTCTTGGCATTCCTCTGTGTTCTGCCCTTCTTGGCAGTTTACATCTCTGGCAGAGATGTAAAAGTTTGCAATTTTTTATTTTTTAAGAAAAATGTTTTTAGGGTTTAGCCTCAAGCACTGTTATGGATTTTATAACAGGTATCTTCAGAGACACACTGTGATGTGGGGGCATTTGGATGGCTGTACAGTCAACTAGCCAAAGGCCTAGATGCTGTTTTAGTATGAATAAAAAGCCAGTGTGAAAAAAATAATTTAGCCCTCAGGCAGAAACTATTATCTTGAAACAAGGTCAGAGTATATACAAACAAGAATGATGCTCCACAACTCTCTTCACAAGCTGCCTTTCAATAGCAAAGAAAACTACACAGAGAAAGTCATTAGTGACACAAAACCCAAAATCTGCAACTTTTTCTAAGTCTCTTCCTCTCTCTCTCTCTCTCTCTCTCTCTACAGTCAAGAGAGAGAGAGAGGTCTACAGGAAATCACATAGGTGTCTCCCAAAAGACAATACGACAATGTACAAGAGGCAATATTGAGAAAAAAAAGATTGTCGGCTTTTATTTACATTTGAGCAAAAAATTTACATGTACAAAATTATTCATACCTTTCACAAACTGTCACAGTCTCTGGGAAAATCCAAAGTTCTATACCATTCCATATAGTCCAGACTGTTCTAAAGCATCCTAATTACCCTGAGTAATTGGCAACAGCTGTTTTAATCAATTCAACAGGTGAAAAACAGCAGCTCTCTGCAGTTGGTTTGTGGACAGTCATAACTAAGACAAGGGAGCTCAGTGAGGACCTGCGGCTGCGCATTGTGGCTGCTCACAAGTAAGGAAAGGGCTACAAGGCCATAACTAAATGTTTTCAAGTTCCAGTGGCTACAGTTGTCCCGCACTGTGGAATATCTCAGAGTACGTGGTCCGAAGCCAAAAGTGACTACTGTGCTGGCCGGGAGGATAGTGAGAGAGGTGAAAAAGAATCCAAGAATCACCACCAAGGCCATCCTCGTGAAACTGGGCTCTGCAGGTTGCAATGTCGAGAGGCAGACAATCCAAATGATGCTGCACACTGATGTGTTCCACGGTAGCAGACCAAGGAGGACACCAATTATCTTCTTGGGCGGCCTGGTAGCAGAGTGGTTAAGGCAGAGGGCTGGGAAGCAGGAATCCCGGGTTTGATTTCCAGCTTAGTCACCCAGGCCATCACACATCGCCCCAAGGGGAGATGTTTTAAATGCAAAAGGACACATTTTACTGCAGGTTGTACACTGCATAATGATGTATGTGACAAATAAAATTTGTATTTGATAAGGCACACAAAAGCTTGCTTGGCCTTTACAAATTCTCATCTAGACAAAGAAGAAGACATCTGGTCTTCTGTGTTATGTTCAGATGAAACAAAAATGGAATTGTTTGATCACAATGATGTTTCCCTTCATTTGGCGTAAAAAAGGAGAAGGCTTCAACATCACCATCCCCAGTGTCAAACATTGTGGTGGGAACCTAATGCTTTGAGGGTGTTTTTCAGCCAATGGACCAGGGAACCTAATCACAGTAAACAGCACCATGAAAAAAGAGCAATACATGAGGATTCTCAATGACAACATCAGGCAGTTTGCAGAGAAACTTGGCCTTCACACTCCCCGAGCGCCCCCTGTGGCTGCTCACTGCTCCCCCCAAGGGAGGATGGGTCAAATGCAGAAGACAAAGTTCATTGTAACATCTAAAAATGTAATTAATGACAATAAGGTGGATTCTTCTTCTTATGTATATAATGTTAAAATATTAAGAACATGTAAATCTCAATGTGTAAAGTTTAAGGGTGGAAACCACTGTTGGCTGTGTAGGACCATACAGGGTGGGGTTAAAAATCACATATTTTTGTGTTGTGATATTATACTGCTATATGCTATATGAATATTGTTTATATAAATTTAAAAAACAAATCAAACTTTTTAGAAATGCTTTTTTATTTGATATGAAACCATAAACAGAAATGGTGCAATTGTATTATTGTTCTCGTGTCTCTATACAGCCAGGAAAAAGCGACTGTACACAATTAAAGACTTAAAGAATAGGAACATGAAGCATATACACTACATAAGCTGCATTCTTCCGAAAAACACAAACACAATTTCACAGCAGTTAATGTTGTTAAACAGTCTAGATGGAGACACTATAGCATTTGATCCTGTAGCCATGAATTCAAATATGAATTTAAAAATGTATTACTGCATTAAACTGTCAGGCAACGTCCCAACATGCATGAACACACAAAGAATGTACCACAACGTATGTACCGTACTGTAGGTCAGGAGAGGGAAAATATGTAAAAGTACAGTGAGAGTGTGTGAGCTGGAAAAGATGAAAAAAGAAAACACCTGAGGAGATTAACCACTTCTTGAGGATGAAAGGCCAGGACAGCATGAAGGGAAAGTGGATGGGAGTGCAGCAAAATCCTATTTCAGCAGCCTGAGGGAGGTGTGGCACCCGACTCCAGTGGGGCCTCTGTTAAAGCCTGCACAGCAGGAGGATGGGCCTGCGTGTGAACTGCAGTGCAGTGACAGACACGGACAGAGATGAAAGTAGTGTCTTTGGCATTTTAATAAGACTGCTTAAACACAATGTATGACAAAGACAGCCTGTAGCAGTATTTTAACTGATCCATCACCTACCTTGAGCAGAAGATGTCCTCTTTCAACATGTTTAAGCAGAACATACAATATTATTTTTAAGACAGCCTATTCTCCCCATGGTATGACCCAAAGCCTGCCTATATCTGCAGTCAAGTACTAAAACAGATTCAAGCTGAGTCAGTATCATCAAATTTGAGACTTGATCACAAAACCTCAATGTCCATCACTGGCCTCAATGGGCAGCGTGTCTGTGTATATTTATTGAAGATAATCCAAAGACACAATAAAACAATCACTGAAATGCTTTTGACAAATATTTCACATGCTTAAACAGAATTTGTTGTAGCACGCATACTTTCAGATTGGCGGTGCAAGATGATAAGCGGCAGTGGGAGAGGATCAGAGCAGCTACAGTACATGATTTGAGGTTGTGAAAATATGCAAAAGACAACAGTTAAGACAATGATCAACACACTTGACAGTCATACAGTTTTCTATTGTAAAAAAATCTGTTTTCCACCACATGTTATTGGCCTGAATTCTTTTTTTTATTTTTCTTTAATATCCTCCATTGTTTTACAGTTTCCTGTTGCATTGCTATGACAACCAGCTGCTCCAGTGAGTTAGTATTTACTGTGGAAAACACTGCACCTGGTTCTAGAAGTGGAGTGAAGCTACCAAGTAGTGTAGAAATACTATAAATAATGTTATAATGTGGGCAAACCTGGTCCTGAGTGACCTCTGTCACTGATTTTTTCTAATTACTCCTTCCCTAATCAGCTGGTTCAGGTGTATTTGGGCTATAAGACCCCGGAATATGTCATCTTAGATAAAGGGATGTGTAGGGAAAATAAAGGGAAATGGTATGAATACTAATGTGACACACGGCCTGAGGTTTACATCTAAGAAGGGTTTGTCCAATAATGTATTGTCTCATCTGGCAGAAAACAATTAAATATTAATTTATTGGCACCAAAAGAATCAGTATTTAGCTATTGTGTTAAGACATGCAGCAATCAGCTTTTTTTCTTACTCAGTCATCACTGTTTCCTTCCAAGAATAAAAATGGAATCAAGACACAAAGACTGAATGATATGGTGTGATTTTAGGTTTGGGTTCTGGCTCAGTCGTATGCCGGCAGACTGAAGAGCTGTGGTTCAAACTCCTCCATGCTCCTGAGTCGCAGCGTGGCCTCCTGGGTAAGGCTGGGGTCCAGGTTGTCGTCTGGAATCATGACGACCTGCATTCCCGCGGCCAGCGCTGCCTTTACGCCATTGGGAGCATCTTCAAAAACCAAGCACTGAGCAGGGGTGAGAGAGAAGACAGAGCAATATTATCCTATAAGCCTATTAGCTCTACAGGATTTTACCCCTGCAGACTCTACAGAGCTGAAGCCAAAATCAAATATGGGTACAGGTGCCTTTTTATTTCCAGTGTGATGAAGCTGACATCTCTCAGAGGAGCGCTGTTTACCTCTGCCAGGTGGAATATCCATTTAGTGTAGAGTTTGAAGAATGGAGCCTTCTGCAGCCCACTTTGTCGCTTATGTTTAGAATTTCAGCAAACTAATGAGAAATGTTTTTCAACTCCTGAACTGATGTGAGATTGGAGGCAGTAAACACAAGACTTACTCTATAATGTCTCCATGTTGTCCGATGTGTGTTTTTTGGAAGTCATGGATGGTGCTCGTAGAGCTGCAGCCCATTTTACACAAACCCAGCCCGTTTTGTGGATATTGTTTGTGTCTAGTTTATGGCTAGCAGTGATTGTGGAAAGATTTGGCTTTTATATGTGATTTAGTTATTATTGCTCATCACAGTGTGTACTAGTCTAGGGGCTTTTCAGAGCTTTCAAGTGTCCCTGAATGAAAACAATCAAAGGACACAAACCAGTGCTGGCTGAACAATAACAAATAAATCTTTTCTTCTTCTGCTCTACATGGTCTTAGAGGATTGTAAATAGTACAATAGTAAGCTGACAAAAGCTTTAATCTTCTCCCACCTACTCACCTTTTATGTTACCTAACCAGCTGCCAGTCATGGAAATGAAAGTATGACAACTTTGAATGCTATTCAAATTCACTTGAGTGTTCTGTGTCAAAGTTAAATTTCAGTCAGAGCGAGTGGTGACTGATGTGATTTTGCCTTTGGGCTTAACATATCAGTATTTTCTCCCTGCTGAAACTGTTGAGTACTACAACCTGGTACACCTGACTCAGACGCAGACTTGTTGCCGTCAGCACTGAAGAATTTGCAGTTTAATTAAGTAAAACGAACGACAAAGTAGTAGTAGCATATCCTCAATCCTTAATTTAGATGAAGGGCCCTTACTGTGGCACTGACTGGGGCAGTGGACATGTTTCCTTTATTAAGGTCATTCTGACAATATGATATAAAATTAGAAAATATAATATTGTAGGAATAAAATCAAAAAAGCCTGACTGTACTTTCTGTATTCTACAAACAACATTTCTGAGATAGATTTTGCAGCAATGCTACAATATTATTGTCAAGCGTCAAGATTGACGTTAGGTAAAATTTATGGTAAATTTCCAATAAGGGACAGATTTACAAGTACAGAAGACTGCAGCTGGTGAATGTGGGTATAATTAACGTCAATCCATAACCTCTATCAGTGTTGACACTCGAACGACTGACCTCTGAGCTCACATCTAAACATATGATTATGATTACTACAACATTATTTTATATGAAACACCTAACCCTTTTGCAATGTTGAATATTGTATTTTCACATTATGAACAGAATTCCCCTCAAGGTACTTTACAGTGTAAGGTTCAAGACTTTAAGACTGTGCAGAATATAATTACTGTATATTCAGAATAATATAGAAAACCCAACAGCACTGCTGATTAGCCTGTTGATTATTGGACCAAATAATAGACTGCGTCCTAATTGTTAAAACAATGCAAATTAATACTGTATTCCAAGTTAAATCTTTTAAAAAATGTACATTGATAATAGATTTAGCTTAATAAAAATAATAGCAAGGATAAAAGGATAGGAGTTGTTACCTTATTTGTATTAAGACACACATTTAAATAGTTATTGTTGATAAAGAATTTTTTATAATAGCTAAGCCAGTAGATCAATGATACAATTTGTTAATTATATTTCAAATCAAAATACAGTCTACAATAATGACAATATGACCATCATGGAATCATGCAGCCCTTCTAAGATGTGTCAACATCTCTTACAGTTTGTATAACTGATTCAAATAATAGTTGACTGTTCTGCTTGTAGTTTGTACTGTACAGCTGGGGGTTTATAGTTCAAACATCCAAATGAAAGCACATCATTTTTAGCTTGTGAGAATTATTGCCTGAAACACTAGAAGTGGATTACAGCCAGAACTTGTACATTTATTCACTTCAAGAAAATTAAAAGAAAGTCTCTGTCTATGTGAAGATGTATTTAAAATGAGGTGCTGCTTCTGTGAACCCTGCCTGCTTTATGCCTTGTAATGGATGCGATTTGTGAGGCAGAATTATGTTGCACACTAAGCCAAGTAAACAGAAGATCTGTTTGTCAGATCGGATCAGAAATCTGCTAAGTCGAGCTGCCGATCTTTCTACAGATGAGAGAAGACTTTTTGACCATGCTTTTACTGAAAAAAACCAAAAGGAGTTACATATATTGTGTTATAAGAAACTACTTTGTAGAAAACATGTATTTCTCTTGAACAGCTGGTATCAGTCACAACCAACAAAGCATGATTTCCGTTTGAGCAAAGGCAGAGTATGGAGATCTCTTTTTCCACAAAGATAGCTAAGTGAGTGTAACACACCACTGTACTTTGTGTCCTTGCTGAGGGAAATTAAAGTTTTATGGTGTCAGAGGAGGAAGATGCTGTTCTCCACCCTGGGTGGCTATGAGATCTTGTCTTCATAACAGATAAAACTGAGAAATTAAAGTTATAGGGTAAAGATGAAAATATACAACATGAACCTTAAACTGTAAATACATATGACTTATGTTGTGAATTGGCGCTATATAATACAATTGAATTTAATTCAATGACATATGTCATTTGAGGTGTTTAAAGGCAGGCTCCAGCACCCATAGCATAAGATAATGGATGGATGGATGGTTCTACCATTTTCTGTCATTAAAGTGATAACATTTCAAAAATGTTCAGAACAAGATGTAATAATATGTAATATTTAGTTTTTCTGTGCCAAAATATAGTTTATTTAAATGTGTGCGTTTGACAATAAACTTTTAAAGAAAGATGTGCTGATGCATTGTTATGCAGATTTTTTATATTCTTATGTAAAACGTTGGATATTGACATTTGTTAAATTTAAATACTGACAGACCTCGGTTTTTGGGAGCATCCTGGCCTACCATATCTGTGCATGGTTGTCCAGCTGCACAGTAGCACTGAAGGAGGAGTTCTGTGGGGCCATAAAGGTCATCCAGCGCATAGTCAGCTGTCTCATTCCCACACTTGAAGAACTGCACAGTTCCTGTGCTCTCAGGAACGTCAAGAAAATTCTTTAGGAACCATCACATTCAGCACATGAACACCTTTATGCAAATGTTTCAGATCCATAAAACTAAAACTAACTAAGAAACAGTTTCTATTATTTAGCCTTTACCATGCTGAATGCTGCTAGGTGGTCAATCTGACCTAGTGCACCTTTCTTGTGTTTACAGAACAACACAGTCTCATGTTTACAATGCAGCTCTAAGTGAAAAAAAAATAGTTTTGCTGTCACTTAATTTTGTTGTTTTTACAGTGTTTCATTGAAACAATGACAATAAAGATCCTGATTCTGAAATGGCCCACTTTTCAAGGCTGAACCAAGGCTGGCCATCTTCATTATGTCAATGTAGTTCTCGGAACAAAAAAGGTTGGAGACTCCTGGTCTGAAGTATAACTAAACCCTGAAGCTTATATTGGAATTTACAAACCTAGATTAGGCCAGGAAATAGTCACAGACAGATAAGCTACATGCAGTGGAAGAACCTCTTTATATTCTTTAGTCAAATGTCACACTACAAACCCCTTCCAACAGCCGAATCAGGGAAACGATTTTCATAAAATTAGGAGGATCTTCACTTTGTGCAGTAATTGGTCAGGTGAGTGGAGTGGAGGTGTGAAAGTATTTGTGGTTTGATCTTATCTCTCGAGCTCCTGAAATACATGTTTTACACTGCTACATCCCTTTTTGTAAGTAGAACAGAAATTATAACATGCTGTACCATGAATGTTGTTAAGGAGATTAGGGTCTTAGTCTTCTCCTCATATAAACAATTAATTACTCCAAGACTACAAAGGGTTCTTAGAAAGAGATTTTGGAAAAAGAAGGATGCAGCCAGTCGAGTTTTGGCAGAACCATATTCAACTTATCTTCAATTGGCACTTTCAGAACACCGAAAAACATGATTCAGTCATACCACGTGCAAAGTGGTTTATCTAAAGCATGCTAACTTTCCCTGACGTAAAATAAAATACAGGAAAGCAAATAATCTGGAGAAGCTAACAAAAACTGTGACAACAATATAACTACAAAATCCAGGACAAACGACCCTCATCTTTACTGCTTCCCACAATATAACTGCATGTCAAATAAACACATTTAATTAATCACTGGAGCCTTAGCATTAAAAAACTCCACAGCGTACCCTATAACCTGATTTTGAAGTGACCCTTTGTTTCTTTTTTTTTATTATAGGTTGGAAACACCACTTATTTGTGAATAAAGCAAACAGCCATACAATGGGACTCTAAAAGTCACATTGAAAGCCTCTGGAACCTTTGTTTGCCTCAACTTTAATGCTTAGATAGAACAAAGAGACTTCCCTAAGTCTCTTTAAACCCTAATTGACTTCTGTGATGTCACTAAGCTTGAAACTGGAGGATGTTGACAATGACAGCGGAAACCCTGAGTGCACAACAGAGGGCTTTTGCTAATTCCCTTGATTGGGAGCAATTAAAACCGGTAATTACCCAATGAGCTAGTGAATTGACCCTTTAATCTCCTTCCAATGTGCTGAATTGAAATGAATAAAAGCAGACACAGATGCATTGCAGCTCACTGTGAAATGATAGCTCCGGCGGATTAGAGATGGAAGTTTTAGGAATGAGAATGAAAATTCTTCACAACTGAATGAACACTGTGCCTGTAATAAGTGTGTGTGGGACCCAGGATATGCATATACTGAAAAGAGTGCAATCCAGTAGTTAAGTCACAGAATATGGCTGCACAGTCTAGTGTGGGTCAATCATTAAGGCTAGCTGCTCTTTTATAAAATAGATACTGTATAATGTTAATAATAATGCACTGTACTGCATTATACAGAGAGGGTTCTGTTTCTGTTATTTAGCGTAGCTTCAAACATTTGAATGAAGTCAAATAAATTGACCACCCAACAGCGTAATGAACAAGTACTCTGTTTGCAGTATGTCTACATGACGGAAAGCATTAATGGATCACTGTGCATCATCTGAAAGGCCCATATGATGTTTGGTTTGACCACATTAAACCCTCAGGGCTCATTACTTTTTTTTAAAACACACAACACATTATAAAATATGAAACATTATTTTATTGTACTTGCATTGGGCTCATTTTGTTCGTCTACATCAGACCAAACTTTTAACATATAAAACTATTTAATTATTTACAATTATTAACCCTTTCAATGCCAGGGTCATGGTATAACGCCTTCCTATTTTAGAAAATAAAATTATTATAGACTATATAATACATGCAAAGTCATTTTTTGTGTTGACATCAGACCTAACATTTAAAATAAAATAATATTTTAAATATTAAATATTTTAATATTTTTTTTTAATTATTGACCATTTCAATGCCAGGATATAGTATACTGCCCCCTGGTTTTTATTGGGGAATTTTTTTAATGGGTGTTCTAAACATCTGATGTAATCACTGTTCTCCAATTACTGGATGCTCTGAACTCTGGAGTTTTACTTGTTGTTAGATCTGACTGTGCCATATGTCAGTGTGCATAATACTTTGCATTTAAAACCAGCTGTGTCATGAAACTCCAAAACAACAATCGAGAACGGTGTTGCTTGATCAGTAAAAGAAGACTTAGCATGATGTTATATAATACAATATAAATCAAAATATTCAGCAAATATTTCAAGCAATGCATGTTTTACTGTGTCTAACTTTGTGTATGGAGTGTGTGGTGAACATTTATTCAGACTAATCACATAGCATGCTGTAAAATACCTTTACACAGAAAAACAGCAAGAGCACACTGTCCTATTTCATTGTCACTGCTAAACCAATTTTACATGAAGGGAAATGCAAAAAGGAAGGCACAGAAACATGCCTTTTGGTGGTCACACTACGTCACAGAGTCCCCGCCTAATATGGAAGGAAACCTTGAACCTGGAAACCTTGCCAAATATGGTCTAATTGCGCCATTTTGTTGAAAATGGTTTAAAATTACAAATTTGAAGGGAGATGTACATTCATGGGCCCAGATATACCAAAATGCATGTATTATGCTTGACAGTGCGATCTCTTGTTGATAAACAGTGTGTTGCTATGTTTACTGCAGGATCTGATTTAGAAATACCAGGGCCAAGTAAAAATACACATTTGTTCAAAGATTCACGCCAGATGCATGAATACAGCCAAAATATTCAAAAGATAACGACAAAGAAAGCGTAAAATACGCACAAGTGATCCCTAAGGGTTAAAGGCAAAAACTCAACTTGAAATGTCAGCCAGCCAGCATGACCTTCACACTGGATCTATCCCAGCGCCTCCCTTATTTGGAGATGGGTTCTGCTTTACTCGTCTAGATTAAAATGTGCTACTTGAACGCACAAAAAAAGACTATGATTAACACTTACAATCTATTCCTGCATGAGAAGGAACAGCACTTCATAACAATTTAATTCAACTAGCTCAGACTATAACCACCTTTTAAAAACATTTGAAACCTCACTTGTTTAAAATGTATTTCAAATAAGTTTTACAAACATTCACAAAAATTTGTCTAGCACTTAACAATTCTTACACGTTCTTTATCTCGACAAGTTAAGTCTTATCAGCGCCCCTGAGTTAGTAGTAACTCACTAACTAATTTTTCGTATGACTAGGTTGCTTGCTTACTTTTGACACCTGTGCTTCTCTTGTGAAGGACCAAAATGGAGTTCTCTCTCAGGGACAGGTAACACATCCAAATGAACTGAAAAGTGGCTTACAGGGGACATGTCTGTGAAGATTCTCATTCATCCAGGTGAAGTTGTCAGAAGGTATAGTCATGGCAACTGGACTTCTTTCTTTTGGTAGAGATGTTCTGCATCCACAGAACTTTTTCAATCTGATGTAAGTTGGGGACTGGTCACAAATTTATCCTCCAGGTTAGTTTCACCTCACACCTGATTTGAATGGCCTCGTAAAGTGAAACAAAGGCAGGGGGTGGATGTAACAGTTCAACCCCTGGCAGCTCCTCCTGCACCCATTAAGTGGGTCGTTAGGGGTGACCAGGGGTACAGGGGACAGAAAACTGTGTGTTGGACACACCCAAAAACTAGCCCAAAGAGACTCACTGACGGGCCAACATGTAACAATGGCTGGCCACTGCTCATAGTCCATGCCCAACCATGATGTAGTATGAAAAAACATGATAAAACGTTCACTGGCTTTTTAATGGCTTATAGAAACAAGAGACAGATAGTGTATCCAATAGCTGTGTCAGGGACCAAGTAGTAAAGCGCAGGACGACCAGGTGACCGCTTTTGCAGTATGTTGCACACCTTTGGCACTGGTTGGATGCAACTTACTGGCTTTCCAGCAGACTCGGCATGTTGAATCAGTGGCGGGCCACTCTGATCAGCAGTTCAGCTTAGCAAATCACTGCACGGTAAAAGATTCAGAAAGAATCCAAAAAGGAAAACACAAAAGCAAGCGGATGATGCAGTCGAGACAGCACAGGAGAGGCTCTTTTGATTTTTCACATATTCTGAACTTTCCAATGTGAAAATATTTTGGTGGCCGTTTTGAATAAAAAAACTGAAAGTGTCTCTGTTGGAAGTCTCCATCTGCAGTCGTAGATATTTCTTTTATTGAACGATGAATACAGACCACATGCTGGCAGTGTGTGCCAGTTTTTTTTATCTCAAGCCAATGCAGAATGTACATGTTAGCTAGCTGTTGGCTGTAGTTTTTCTGGTATGTTGAAATGCCACATTTTGGCCAGTTGAATGCAACCTGAGAGTTACACACCCCATTGGCACATCATTAGCTACATATCTTGAGCGATCAGGCAAAGCAGCTCTGCCATGAGTTCTACTTTCACAATCCTACAATTTCTCTGTTTGATGAAGTAGAAACTGTCACAGACTTGTACAGGAGTGCATCACATTAAGAGGTAATTCTAAATGTTTGGCCAACCTGTTTAAATCAATTAATACTTAAAGTATACTTAGAAAATAAATACATTTGGTTGATCAAAAATTTCAACTGCACCATACAAAAAAGCCAAGAGCTGGCTGTATCTTCTGAGGAGAGTCGGGTCTTTAATGTCTGCAGTACCATGGTGTGGATGCTGTCTAAGAGGGAGGGTGAACGATAAAGAGCTATGACATGTTCACGAACTACAGTCCAATTATTTGTTACACATGTGTCATTTTAGTCTTTCTTTCTTTTACATGTTTGTAATGTAGTGCTGCCAATTCTCTAATTGTTAGCAAATAATCTGCACAAAAAAAGATATATCACATGTCTCAATGAACACACTTCATAGAATATCTTTGGTGATTGACCAGCTCACTGTGTGTAAAAAACAACTCAACTCCCAGTGGTGTCATGGAAGATAGACACATACCATTAGTCAATATAATGTGACTGTTATTACAGCTGAGTTGACATGCATGATAGGAAACATTAAGCTGCGTCAAACATGCAGCCACACAACAAGCCAAAGGAGAACTGTATACAGTCTCTGTGTGAGCATCATGCATGCACTTGTGTTCTACATGCAGTGGCGAGTGAATAAGCGACAGTGACAGATTGCCCGTCGTGTCTTCTAAACGACCCAGCAGGCAGGGTAAGCTCGAGCAAAGAATGTGTAACGTTTCATCATCTCAGCTGTGGAGAGAAGAAATAAAAGCAGTGTCAATAAGAGACAAGAGTGGAAAACAACATGTGTGTTTGCGTTGTATTTCAGAGGTCCCACATACACATGTGATCCCTTTGCCTTCCCAATTAAGAGGACTTATAATAAATAGGAGAAATATACAGTATATACGTGTGTGGGAACACATTTGTTAAAAAGCTTGACACCCAAGGGGCATTTAGAAATATACCTTAAAAAATATAGTTTGCCTGAAATTATGTTTGCTTTTAGCTTTTCTCTGATACACAAATCCTTTTGACAAAAAACTCTGACACACACACACACAACCTTGCCTACCATTCATCACACTGGTGGCTGAGTCACTATAACAAGCACAACACTCCACAGGGTCCAGCAATCAGGATCCAAGAAAAACCAAAGCAGTATCAGTCAAAGACAGCTACTAAAAGCAGAAACATTTATGCCCCGAGATGGACAAATTCCTCTGAATAAAACACTAGAAAACTATATAGTTTACTTTATCTACTCCTCATTCCAGGATATGTTGACTTGTGAGAGTCACATTTAAGTATTATATTAATTCAGTATTTGGTAGATTTGTGTTTAATTAGCAGTTCTTCTTTAACCATGAATGTACTGACACATCACTAGATTACAGAGCTAAAAAGTATAAGGTAAGACATAAATTATATAATATTCAAGTTATGTTAAATATTATATAATTTATTTTACCATAATTTTACCTATAGCCCTTTTTGATTAAATGTGTTTTTGACCCATTGACAGTTTAATTTGACACACCAGACTTTCTGGAGCTATTTGATGCAAATACCAGAGGTCCTAGTTAAATAAATAAAAGAGCTGAGGAACATCTTGCACAATGAGGACTATATCTTTAATATAGTGAACCTTTGCCTTCATAAATATGCAAAGTGAGCCATTTTTGCACAAAATAAAGGAAGGAGAAAATGGAAATACACACATAACTTGATTTCTCAAGCTTTGATCACTTTCAGATTTGTAATGGTGGGAATTGTATTGGAATAGTAACCATTGAAAAACCTTTGAAAGGAAGGTGCAATCTTTTTGGGTATTTCACTTGATCCTCTGAAATACTTTGAGGCCCTAATCGGAGGAACAACAGTCGTCAATGGGACTTGGAGAAGACGCAGACAGGGCAAGCACACAGGAGCGCTTCTTAAGTTGCGGCAGCAGGGAATACGCACTTCTCTTCCATCAATTCACCTGGCCAATCTCCGTTTCCTGCCCTATGTGCTGGTCGGAGTTTACATCCCAGCGCAGGCCTACGTTAAAGTGGCACTGCAGCAATTAGTGGACCAGATACACTAAATCAGTTTTCATAGGGATTTTAACAAAGCTAATCTGACTCACGAGTTGCCCAAATATAGACAGCACATAACCTGCCCCACCAGAGAACAACTCATTAGATCACTGTTGCACCGTGATAAAGGACGCATATCGCTCTGTCCGTCGCGCAGCTCTGGGACACTCAGATCACTGCGTGATCCATCTGATCCCAGGCAAAAATTCAAATGTTCAACACCTGTGGTCAGATCTGTTAAAACATGGACCAACGAGGCAAAGCAGGAGCTGCAGGCCTGCTTTGACTGTACTGAGAGTGTATTTGATGACGCTACCTACAATTTCAACGATCTGACTGATACTGTGACATCATACATCAGTTTCTGTGAAGATATGTGTGTGCCCACCAAGACATATCGCACATTCAATAATAACAAGCCCTGGTTCACAGCTGAACTGAGACAGCTCCGTCAGGCTAAGGAGGAGGCCCATGAAAGTGGAGACAGTCTCCTGTATAAGCAGGCCAAAAAAACAGCTGACAAAGGAGAGCAAAAAAGCTAAAAGACAAAACTCTGAGAAGTTAAAAAAACAAATTCTCAACCAACGACCATGCGTCAGTCTGGAGAGGCCTGCAGGATATCACACATTACAGGAGACCCTCTCCCCCTGCTGAAGGAAACAAAGAGCTGGCAGACACCCTGAATGATGTTTACTGCAGGTTTGACAGACAGAACTCCCCCACACCCGTCACCTGCACCAGCTCACTCTGCCCTGCATCAGCTCCCTCCTCAAAAAGGCTCAGCAGAAGATGTACTTCCTGTGGCAGCTGAAGAAGTTTCACCTTCCTCAGGAGCTGTTGATCCAGTTTTACAGTTTTGATCCAGTCATTAAGTCAATCCTCTGCTCCTCCATCACAGTCTGGTTTGGAGCAGCCACTGCACAGGACAAACACAGACTGCAGCGCACAGTTAGAACTGCAGAGAAGATCATTGGTGCATCTCTGCCCTCTCTCCGGGACCTGTACACCTCAAGGGTCAGAATGCGGGCCTAGTAAATCAGTACAGACCCCTCAAACACTGGACACAACCTCTTTCAGCTTCTCCCTTCTGGCAAACTACAGAGCTACATTTGCTAGAACCACCAGACATAAGAACAGTTTCTTCCCCCAGGCAATATCTGTTATGAACAACTGACTGCTGCTGCTATATGGACACAAACTGCACTAAACTCAGTACACTGCACACACACACACCCACACACATACTGTCTTGTCTTTCTGTCTTGTTACAATTTTTCTGTAATTTGTCTTTAATTTATTGTCTTTCATGTGTTTGTTTTCTGTCTGTACTGTCCTAGAAAAGCTACAAAAGACCAAAAGCAAATTCCTTGAATGTGCAACATACTTGGCGTATATAGCCGATTCTGATACTTTTTTAATTTAGCTGATTAGAATTTCCTCCTGCATTAATGCAGATCACTCTCCTATCACAGACAACAGTGAACATTTTTTTGTCTGTGCAGTTTAATACCCTGGGATGTTAATAAATCCGGGTCATAATGCTTTAACTAACAAGTTACCCACTAAAATACAAATGTAGTCACAACTGGCTTCAAATATCTTGTACACTGCCATCTGCAGTCATTGAGCGAAGCATTCCTTGTTCGATGCAGACATATTTTATCATTTTTTAATCATTTATGTACTTTATGTGCTTAAAAGTTTTTTTTCTGAAACCAGTGTCAAAGAAACATACCCTACTATGTTTACTGACTGACACAATGCAACTATTACTGCATTACTGCATGTTTTCATTAGAATACAACTTACCACTGTTCTGAGTGCAAATAAGTAATTAGCTTAAAGAAAAAAGCCTGTAGACAGCCTGGAGACATAATCAAAATAAATAACTAAATAAATCACAATTGAGCCAAAATGAGTGTCTGCAAATCTCAAATCCTGGCTCCCTTTGGTTTGCTTGTGATTTGAGAAGGACCCCGAAGCCATCTTACCCACACATTTGAAGTATGCGCTGATAAAGTATCCAGCTAGGAAAACACAAACATGGAGGAGGGACAGAGCTGTGTGTTGGAAGGCACGTCGAGTGAGTAATTTGCTACACTAGATAAGAAGCATGCAGAGGGCTGCAGACTGTGGGCTAAGTGGTTTTAAATCAACTTGGCCATCACTGCACTTTAAACCATTCACCAACCCATAATATTCAGTCTGAGTTTATTCTAGAAGCTTACCATCTTGAATATTTTATATAGTAGACAGAAATACAAGTGAGCCTCTCAGTCCAAGCACCAGATGAAACCTGACGATGGCCACATGGCACAATTGAGGATAAGATTAGAAAAGAATGAAATGGCTAACGCGTCAAGTATTTGGTTGTCATGTAGAGTGGGAATAGTAAGGTTTTGTTTTTCCCTCCTTAGTAAAGAACAGAGCGCTGATATTTTATTATGTAATCCTGTTAAATCCCTGATGGATACTGTGAGATGAAAGCCAATGAAAGCATGAGGGTGGGGCAGCTCCTGAATCATAGTTGCTGTGTTGTTGCAGCATCATTATGTCTTTAGTTGATTTTTTTTTAAACACAGTGTTAAATTGTTGTTGTTACCTGCTTACATGTTTCGGCTACAACTGTAGCCTTCATCAGAGC
>JAUMHF010000012.1:9433475-9454429 GCA_032359275.1 Microctenopoma steveboyesi | reverse complement strand
TCGCTCAAGTGGGACTGTTGGGTTTTCTCTGTATATATTGATATAATGTGTAAGGTCTTAAACCTCACACTGTAAAGCGCCTTGAGATAACTTTTGTTGTAAAATGGCGCTATATAAATAAAATTGAATTCAATTGAATTGAAGATTTCTCAGTGTATATTTATAACTTCAATCTACATAGACGCATGTAAATATAAGGTAAACTTAGAGACATTTAGTTCCCTCAAACCATCCACTATTTACTGAATAGTCGTACTGATGGTTTTCGAGATTCAGAGTGTCGGCGCGGATTAACGCTTTGTGCTTTGAATAAGTAAGATAAGTAACAACACTAGGTGGTCCTTTAAAGCTGCAGCAAAGCAAGGAGCAGCAGAAATAAGCAGAGGGCTTTCTCCTCCTCCAAAGACATTCGTTACACACATACACATGAAGGAAACTTGCGTCAATAATGATGGTCAAGGCCTGGCCGTACATGGGTAGCAATGTGTGAGAATAAACAAAGAAGGGTTAGAGTTAGGGCATAGAAACTCAACTACACTAAGTATCCAGTACTCAAAATTAAGGGAGAGCATATTGAGGCCTTGGTAATTGACAGTAATCAAAATACAATGATATAGGACATAATGATCTAATCAGAACAATTCACACCATGACAAGAGTATAGTATAATTCAGTAGCTTTCAGTATTTATATAACAGTGTTTCCTGCTGCTCTAGAAGGTAAACTATGTGAATATGAGTGCCTGTGTAATTATGCTGTAGATTTATGATGTTTGCTACAGTGTCCTTGGGAGTGGTGGCAGTTAATTACACTCTGAAATGGACGTAGATGGTCTATGATGCGTCACCACAGCATGAAAGAAACTCACATCTAGTTATTAACACACAGCTTTCTACAGACTATAAAATACCACAGTGGACTGGCCAAGCAAAGTGTATATTTATATGAACAAACATGACAGCTGCTACCTGTGCAGTAGTTGTTACCTGTTCTGGAGAAGCTGGAGGGTTGAACCTGCTGGCACAGACCACAAAGGAGTCAGGTTCAGGTTTGCCACTCTTCACCTCCGAATCATCACCCAGGACAATGTGGTGGAACAGACCAAAAAAGTTTTGGTGAAGGCTCGTCTTCAGCTGAAACGTCACCCCAGCCGAGCTGGTTGCCACCGCGATGGGGATATTGTGCTTCTGCAGATGCTGGACGAGTTTATCCACACCTGGTTGATCGCATTGCAAAGTGTGGGTTGAGTTTATACTAATATATCAGATTGCCATCATACAAAGCTAATGTCTATTAAAGATCGCGGTTGATGTGGAGCTCCTTCCCAGACAACAGTTAGTAAATATGTTTTTATATTTGTTTTCATTTTCAGTGATAACCACAGAGCAGAGCAAAGCTGTGGGAGGTTTTTAATCTACAGCTTCAAGGATGCCAGTCTATAAAATGTGTAATAAAAAACTCCCTCAGGCACACATTTCTTTAACATCTCTGAAGAGAACATGACCGCTGAATACACCTCTGTGGAGACAGTGAACATGCCACCAATTCATCTTACATTACATGCACGATAGCTACAACCGGATTATGAATGTTACACTGTTTTACATTTTGTATGAACTTAGATTACTTGGTTTCTGCCAAATTAGATTAAGGTTGTAATAAAATTAAAGGTGAAAACTTCTCACAGGGGTAAATACTTTTTTCAGCGCTACAGTAGCTGCCCCATTCCAAAGACTGCTTCAAATGTCAAGACATTTCTTTGTGTTAGGGTTAGGGTTAGGGTTAACCCAGCTTTGGATAAGTCATCAGTCACATTTAAATTAATCACTTAAATTAGACCAGAGAAACAGAAAAGACAAACTACATATTAATATTATTAAAAATCTAATTCATTTTCTCTGCAATCCAGAGAATGTGAGCATAGATACATTGTGTGTGAGGTTCTCAGTGAACACTTGCTCAGCTTGAAGAGTGGGTGTGTTTACCTGGCTGTTAGCCTTAGCTCTTTGTCACATCTGCCCACTGAAACCATGTGTTACTGTTTGCCTGACAAATGCACACTGCCACTGAACATAAGCTTCCATGCATTTAGGAAGCAACGGACAAAACAATGAATGTGTGCATAATGGTTGGGCTAAGTCGAGCCTGACTTACTGTAAATTATAAATCAACGATAATGTCACATTGTAAAGTTGTAGCTTAGGCACTAACTAATAAATTCAACGGAATAGTTGAATTACAATCCTTATATACTCCTCATGAACCAATTTTTAATGTCATATTATTAGCATCATCAGACTGATGATACAGTACCACAGAGTGAAGTAGGGATTCAGAGCGCTGAGGGCTTCTTATCGGTTAGATACATTAGAGTCACAGAGTTAACACTGTGTAGAGTGGTGTAATACTTTTCCCTTACTGCACCAGGCTTTTTGATACTGACCACCAAGAAGAATCAGAGTGAGCATTGTCAAAAAAAAAAAAAAAAACTCTATGGTGTTGGAAACTAAATGCATGTAATACACACTAACACAGGAGCGAGTTACCTGATTGAGTACTGTCTTTTTACAGAAATAAATTGTTTTGTGAAAGGCATAAACGTGGCAGATACCTGGCATGAGTTTGGCTGCGGGAAATATCCTTTCTTGTATTTGTCTGCTTTCAGAGAGGAGCTCCTCGGGTGTCATGGGAAGCTCTAGAGTGTCCTGGATAATCCGAGCAGCATCCAGAGCTTTTTTACCCATCACTGAAGATTTCACGTCCCATGTATACTGCTTTCCAAACCGGTCACATATTTCCTGGAACGACAAAGTGTAAAGTCGCTCTGTGTCTAAAATGAGAAAAAAAAACAAAGAAATGAAAAAGCTTTTAGTTAAATGTCAAGTAGGTTTAGATTAAATAAATACAGCTGCCTGTGACTTCATACTTCTAGTGAAAGGAAAACATGTTGTTCTACTGTAAAAATTATTCAGCATTCATTCTAAGCTGGACTAACTAACAAATCAAATGAAATAGACATTCTATATACCTTAAAATATGAAAAAGACTACTTGCTTTCATGGATACTAATATCAAAGTGCTTATATACCTATAATCACGTCAAACCTCATTATGAAATAAGGTCATTTATAACGCCTGGAGTTAGCACGTGACATTAAATAGCAAAGCATGACATACTTCATATTCAGTTTGTTCAATAGATATAGTTCTTTAATTCGGCACATGTCTGAGTGATAATTAAATTAGACCCATCAGAAAAATGCTACACTTTTGAAAGTGGGTCAACGTCACAGTGGATTATTGGACTTAACTCACGTCGACCAGGTTAAAGAAAGACAAACAATGTCTTTTTAGCAAAGGTAAATACATGTATGCCGATGTTACCCATTAAAGAGTACTTAATAGAATAACATAAAATAATGTTCAATAGAGCACATTAATTTGGGTAGATGCAGTTAAAACATAACATCGACTTTTCCCGATGCAATTCGCAATGCACTGCATAAGTACGGACTCGAACTGAATCAATGACTTCCTTCGTCGCCACAGCTTAAGCTAGTATAAATCATTAATCAACATATAAAATACAAATAACGTTGTATGACCTAACAATAATCCATCCATGTCGAAGATGACATGGCTCACAGGTTTGTAGCTGCTGCTTGACACAAACATGCTTGATTTGTGTGTTTATTTCCGCGTTAGGAAAAATGAAAGTTTAGTTCCGAGTCGAAAAGGATGTGACGGAGCAAATAAAAAGTTCATGAAAGCGATGTTTTTAAGCGATGCTTTTATGTTACAGCGTTAACGTGAGTGTGGTGGCCAAGATCTAACACCGCTTATTCTGCCAGAAAACAACAACAAAAAAAAGTTTGAGGTTCTGCTTCTAGGAGGGTCTGTTTTTTCTTCGCCACAACGCAATGACTACTGGGAAATGAAGTTCTCCTTCAACACACTACTGGTAGTGTGTAGCTACTAGCTGCAAAATGAGCATCACACATTTTTTTTTTTAATTTATATTAGATTAATATTTTAGGAAAACAAGTAATAGTACATAGACCAAAACACTACACTTAAAAACAATAATTATGTCTTATTCATCTTTTAATATTTTCTTTCATTGCATATTAACATATTACGTTAAGATTTAACATATAAAAAATCCCTCCGTAAAGCTAGAACCTCTTATTATTCTTCACTCATTGAGGCAAATAAGAACAACCCCAAGTTACTTTTCAGCACTGTAGCCAGGCTGACAAAGAGTCATAGCTCTGTTGAACCTGCAATTCCCTCGTCTCACAGCAGCGATGACTTCTTAAATTTCTTTACAAATAAAGTTATAACTATTAGAGA
This sequence comes from Microctenopoma steveboyesi, assembly GCA_032359275.1. Lineage (NCBI taxonomy): Eukaryota > Metazoa > Chordata > Actinopteri > Anabantiformes > Anabantidae > Microctenopoma > Microctenopoma steveboyesi. Next base: position 9,450,076 of record JAUMHF010000012.1, on the reverse strand, counting down.
AAAAATTTAGCAGATCCTCCTCCTTACTTAGACTGCTTCTTTCCTGTATCTTAGTGCTGCTTTCAACACTATTGATCACAATCATTTAATTTAATAATTTAATTACACAGACTGGAGGATGTCATTGGGATTAAAGGAACAGCACTAAGCTGGTTTAACTATTTATTTGATAGATCCCACTTTGTTCATGTTAATGATGAATCTTTCTTGCACATGCAGGTTAAATACGGAGTTCCACAGGGTTCTGTGCTTGGACCTATTCTATTCTCTTTATACATGACTCCCTTAGGCAACATTATAAAGAAAAGACTCAATTAATTTCCATTGATCAAAGATTACTCCAAGATTCCTCACAGTAGTACTTGAGTGTAAAATCATCTAGTGTAGTAATCTGACCAGATACCTTGTCTCTAAGATTTTTGGGTCCAAATATCATATCCTCAGTTTTGTCTGAGTTGAGGAGTAGAAAATTACTGGACATCCAGGCCTTTATGTCTTTCAAACAAGCATTAAGTTTACCTAAATGATTGGTATCTTCTGGTTTCATTTATAAATATAATTGTGTATTATCCGCATAGCGCATATTTAGCGCATCTGCATCTGACCTTAACAAATGTATTGGTAAGGTACTGCATGGACAGTAGCTTTATTGCTGCTGTATGGTCTTGCCTGCTTTCCATTATTTAATTAAATTACAAAAATTCAGATTTTTGCATTTCATGCGGATCTGCAGATGCTTCTTTACAGCATGCTAACAAATCCAGTAACAAATCCAATAAACTTTATTAAGTTAAATCTACATCTTCACTGTCCGGCGTCAGAGAGACAGAAATCAACAAATGACTGTTCACCACGTTATTACCACAGTATTATTGTCACATTATCTTCTGAATAATTGGAAGCGCCACATTAACACAGTTTGTCTTTTTTAGCGTGAAAGAGATGTCAGGGGAATGAGAAGACCTTTTAACCTGGACAAGCTAATGAGCCAGTGGATTTCAAGACTAATTGGAGGACGGTGAGAGAGAAATGGAGGCTTGAGGCCCGCCGAGCATGCTTTTTGCCCAATTGCATAGTTTAGGGACCTGCTAAGGCCAAGAGTTGGTTCTCTAGAAACCTGTCTGCCTCAAAGAACACAAAAGAAAAGTTACATTTCCTGATGAAATGTTTTAGCTTTCTCTTTCTTTGATGTTAACAATACTAGATAAAAAAGTGAAGTATTTCTATTTTGTTTTTGAGTGCAGAAAAAAAAAACACAGGAAAAGAGTAGAAGCCTGATGATGCTTTCAATCCAACAAATCAATGCAACAACAAAAAGATGACAGTCTGGAAGACAAAGCGGGGGATTACTATGAAGCTAGCCCGGAGCGACACTTTGCTATCTGACTGAAAGAGAGTGTCTGTAGATATAAATAGTGGAGTGGTAAAATCACAGTCAGAAACACAGTTATTTCTCACATTTCCCTCTGGAGGGGGTCTGCTGCAGAGACACTGCTACACACTGGGAAATGCTCTGATTCAAAGCTTTGTGTTTGCTCCCTACACAGCCATAAGCATCATTTAGGCTTTGATATGATACACATGACACAGTTTATTTGAATAAATAGTCAATCGAAGTGAAACAAAAACTTCTGCAATACTTGCTTGTAATGCAATGTTGCTGGTTATTTCTCTCCCCATGTGTTCTTCAAATACTTCTTGTTCAGGACTTATCAGTCACAATTGACCCGATTTGATTTGCACATGGATGTTTACATGGTACCTCAGTACCTTATGGGGCCTGCATTAATAAAACCCCAAAATGCAAGTGCTTTAACGAGAAACGTGGGCGGATTTAAATAGTGGTTTAGTGTGTGTGTGTGTTTGTCATGGAGAGTTTGAAGAACAATCTTACATAAATGATCCATTATTTGATACAATCACCTAAAAGCAGCCATCTTCATACTCAGCGTCTCTCAAGCAGGAGAAAATAAAACGTCTGAATGAATGAATCATGTACCGACACTCAGTCACAGTCCGTTTCCTACAATTCCTGTACTCTGTGTGTTCGTGGGAGGGACAAGAAACATACAGTATGTGTCATGTTCATGCTCCTGTAACTCTCTGGACATCTGTAGCATGAAAGCCGCCTTTGGCCTCATTCTGTGCGTCAACTGTGGGAGACCAAGACGCAAAGTAATGCTTTTCTTTGTGTGACAGATGCAGGAAAGTTTAAGCAACGCAAGTATTCTGTAACTACTTGTTGTGACTGGATTTAATTTAGCCTGTAGCTCTAAACTGAGCTACAGTTTGTATTACCTTTTTTTCTATCATTCCAAATATGGAAAATTGGGTAGACAAAAATTGTCTCTGTGTTTACTTTTTACTTGATATGGACACTGCAATTAATTTTATGCCTCTTAAATCACATTACATAATGTAGGTGTGCTTTTTTTCCCCTTATCTGTACTTATTTATTTATTTATTAACTTATTTGCACAGCCTTAGCAGATTTTTTTTTGTTTTGTTGCAGGTGATATAATATATTTTAGTAAACACATTATGCATAGTTGGAATTTACCACCATTATGATTCTGAGCAGCTCTAGTAGCAATGTGTGTCCAATATAATTATGGGTAATGAGTATTTGCACAAATCTATCTATCTATCTATCTATCTATCTATCTATAGCTTCTTAATGGAAGTGTAATAATCAGCCTTTAAAAACTTTACTGGTGGATGATGACTCGTTATACCTGTTTAAGTTGCCCTTGTGTTGATCACCAGTCTCACTTGGAACGTAGACGAACTCATCAACCTGCCGATCTGCTTGGTCAACTCATTCACTTTGATGTTTGTGGGCAGGGATCAATAAATGCATCCTGTGTTATTGCTACAGTAGCCAAGGCCCACTTGATAAATTTAGTCTTCTTACAGTGTGACAGACGTTGCAAAGGTGAGCATCGTTTAAAGCAGACACTGTCACATACACAGATATTACAGTCATTTGTAATTCTCCTCCAGTTTGTCCTTTGATTACTAACCATGACAATTCCACAGGAGTGATGAGGACACACGCGCACACACACACACACACACACTCACCGCTATTTACATTGTGATGATAAGCTCGTTAACTCTCTGTGGCTGATCGGTATCGCCTTCAGCTGCAATTCCCCAGCCAACCATTTGTCCTGGGTGAGATATCAGCAATCACCATTTTAAATGAGGAAAGGTGATATGAAATGCTAATTCAGCATCTAAGATCAATACTGTGCACCCAGGGGAGTAAAGTAAAGCTCAGGACCTGCTACAGACTGCTGTCCTTGAGCACTCAGTGAAAGACATTCAATTTCACTGAAAAGCACAGATAAACGAACAGGACTTTTGAGTGAACACAGCTTTTCTTATTTCCTGGCAGATTCTACTTTAACAGTGTTTGAACAGGTTAACCTTTACATCACTATGCACCAGATAACAATATGTGAAGCTGAAAGTTACCATAGCAATCATGCTCCAAGTATTTTGGGGTATGTGGCAGACACCAAACACCAAACACTTACACTCTTAAATTTTCTTATTTCCTTTACTTTTCTTGGCTTTTTATCCAAAGCAATGTACAAGGAGCTAGTGCTTGAGCTACAGTGTCTTGCTCAAGGACACTTCTGGTATGGGCTGTCTGTACTCTGTACATCTATTTCTGTGTGTTTACCTGAAGTCTTTAGAGAATAATTTCCTTATCTGATTCAAGCATCTAAAGAGAGTGGGTGTAGCTGTTGTACATATCATGAAGCTGATTTGTGATCATGGGCTACCAACAAAGACAAATTGATATGATTCAATTTGATTTGATACTCCAAAGACTGCTCCCAAAGGAAAAACATCTATACTACAAGCCGTAAGCTGAGAATCTAAATATAGATCCAAACAAATGTCTCCAACTCTTACAACAAATGTATGAAATGATGCAGAGGAAACATGCAAGACAGGTTTTGAAATGAAGACAAAATTTAGCAAAACCTGTAGAATCATGCATACGTTTTTTTAATTCATATACATTCATATTCATATTATATAGATAGTTATAGTAAATATATGTATCTACAATCAAGCCCATAATTAATCATACCCCTGGCAAATTTTGACTTAAAGCTACTTTTATTCACCCACCAAGTTATTTATGGCATTATTAAGTAAAAGAAAATTACATTTGAGCAAAAAGTGTCATGTCCAAAATTATTCATACCCTAATAATCTATAGAACAGCCTTTGTTGGCTATTACAGCAATCAAACGCTTCATATATTTGCAGACCAGCTTTTTGCATGTCTCCACTGGTATTTTTGCCCATACATCTTTAGTAATGAGCTCCAAATCTTTTAGGTTGGAGGGTCCACTTGCCATCACCCTGATCCCCACCTGTTTTTTAATTGGATTCAAGTCAGGACTCCAAAATTTTAATATTGTTGTCTGCTAACCACTTCTTAACCACTTTTGCTGTGTGTCATGCTGAAATGTTCACTGGTGCCCAAGGCCAAGTTAAATAGAAGTAACTTTAAGTCCAAATTTGCCAGGGATATGATTATTTATGTTCTAGACTGTATATATGATGTACAGCAGTTCTGCTGTTTTCTGGCTCATTTTCCTTTAATGGCTTCTCTGAAACATCCACTGTCTTTGGTTTATTTATTTTTTAGGATGTGTGATCATCCTAATAACAATGATCACAGTGATCATTATTTTATTCACTAGTAGTTTAAGACCTAGTAATAACAACCACATTATGCAGCACTAACATTCTGTCATTATACAAGAACAAATGAACTGCTGGAGCTGAACATTAAACGTTTATTTGTTCAGTGAATATCTGTGCTGGGGGCTTTAACTCCTGTAGATCACTGGACATACAATACTTTTTGTAATACCACTTCTTCAATCATATATTGCCAGCACAACAGCTATTCTATCAATAGCCTGTAACCTGTAATCAATGCACTAGCAGATTTCACCTGCTTTTCAAATATACTTGATGTAGAATACTTCAAATGAGTAATACTTTAGAATTTGGACAGAAGACCTGAGCCAGAAGATCTCCCAGAGGAGTTCTCCCAGGCTCCTACTGAATGATTAACCATACTGAATACAGAGTATGGAGCACAGCCATCATGACTTTGTAGACATATAGTAAAAGTTTGTCATGTCTCACTGATGTGTGTTGCAGTTTATGGCAGGTTTGGACTCAAAAGCATAACCCAAACAACACAATTTTAAAGTTGAATAGCGATTCATATTGTTTTACAATGCAGTCAAGTCAGGCAGGAACAAACAGGTCAAGAGACAGCAGGAGATTGGAAACAGGTAATCGAAAGTCCAAAGCAAACCATCCAAAAAGGGTAAAACACAGGTCATGCAGGGATCAGCAGACAGGCAAGCAAACAAGAAAGAGGTAACAGGGCTGGAAAACTATGGTAACAAAGGTATGATACCCAGAGAATAAAGAAATGGAGGCTGTAAGTTAGTGAATATGAACAGGATAATGAGGGAATGAGATGCAGGTGAACATCTGGAGGGGAAGAGTCAGGCGACTGTGTAGCTGTAGGAAAGCGTGTGGGATAGTTAATGAACAAGAAAGAAGGAATGGATCACAGTGGTGTGTAACCACAGCCAATGCAGAGCTTTTGGATCTATTGTCTGCCCAGAGTCTTTGTAGTTACCGCAGCCAGGAAAGAATTAAAAAAATGATGTTGGAAACATGGCTATGAAATGTGAAACAAATCAATAATGAGACCCAGATATCTAAATTGGGAATCTTTCATGCACCAACTAGGATTTCTGTCCTGTTGTCCAATATAAAGTGAAGAAGATTGTCCTGTTAGAAGACCCAACGTCATTGGTAGGCCTTATGTCGCCCCATTAAACTATTTTGCTCTAAAACTAAAACTTCAGAAAGAGATCAGAGTCTGTCCATGAAAATAAATTGTTCAGTAGTGGTGTACAATACTGCAAGCCTTGGTATCAATCCAATACCAAGTGAATACAGAGCCTGATTCGCTGATACCAATCTATCGATACTGTTATCTCATCTGCCTGAACAATTTTCCCTGTCGCATAAAAGCCCTTTAAAAACATCACAGTTGGTTTAGGAAGACAGTTAAATGCACAAACATCCAGATCCAGATCCAGGATATCTATCTAGAACCAAGATGTAATAAGACAGGAAATTAAACTGCTTTAAAAACACAACCATACACAACAACAATTGCTGAAAACATAGAAAAACACCAGTGTTACATTAAGAGTGCTACAAATAAATGAAAGACTGGCCTGCAACAAAATGTACCCCCCTTAAAAATAGGTCCCAAACTAGAATAGTTTTGACAGAAGTTGTAGGACTGATGCTGGTTAGTGTCATAAAAGGTGCAGAGCGGCATTTGTACTGGCAAGTTTAATTTCTGATGAAGCGGTTGCACTGAAATTAGAAGAAAGCATCAATACCATCGCGCTAGTATCAATACTAACTTGGTGTTGATACTATCAATACTTTGTATTGATCTGCCAACCACTAGTGTCCAGACTCATCCCTTCTCTGTAGATACAGAGTCCTAAGGGGAAAACAATGTCAACATTTGTACCGAGAAGGTTTCTAAGTAAACTGAAATAAAACTACTATCAGTTCTTTCCATACTGTTACAGTAACTGATGTCAAATGCTGCACTGTAACCTAATAAAATTGAGTTATCATGTTTGCTGGTAGTACATCCATTACTTTCAGATGACGCTTTTCACGTATGGAGGTTGTTGGCTGTGGGTAGATGCCAATTCCTTTAACTGTATCTACATTTCCCATTATGTTAAGCACCGTTTTTTCTAAAAGTGTGAAAAATATTTATATAATAGAAAGAGAATATGTAAAAGTGAAAAGGTATGATTTCCTCTTGTAGAATTAGCTGATGCAGCAGCTTTTGTTACTTTCATTCTTTCATTGTTGGAGGTTTTATTAAGACACTGATTATTGTAACACAGAGACATAAACTACACAAACACGTCCCTCCTGAGAGGAAATGCCAGTATTTAGATTGTTTTAATTCATATATCAACTTTTTCGGAACAGCAGCCTGTTGTATTTTGCACTAGACTGTCCATACTGTAATTAGGCTGAAATTACCTCGAGAAAAATATATTGGGACTCTGATCAAGTGCTAAACAAATGTAACCTGACGAGACCCCAATTTTTAGCAACCTTCGGTTCAGATGCAGAGGCGTATTTTTGAGACACAAATAAGAGAAAGCGTATGTATATTACTTATTTTTTAGGAGCTTAGTGGACCTCTGGGAAATGTGGTTGTGTTCAGTTGTGGTGTGAGTTTAAAAACATTAAACGAATGTAAAAAATCTGCTGATGCAGGCAATAAGCAAAGATGAAATGTCCAGTTTACTGAACAGAGCAAGTTACTGTTCATCTGTGTGGGGCTGATGTCATTGTCTTTGATTCCCTCAGCTTACCCAAATACTGTAGAGTGATTAACAGGCAAAGTCAGCCTGATGTACATCTGCCTCATTAGGCTTCCCAAAGAGAAATGGATCAGCCTCGTTAGGTTCTTCCACATATTTTCACTTCAGTAATTAGAAGTTATAAAGTCAGATCCCCCATTGCTGCATCTTTTATCAGCAAGATTAATTGTGTTGTTGCATGTGTATCATTTTATTGACTAAGTGGGTAGGTCCACCAGGAGGGGATCATATTACACCATTCTAGTGCATGATTACAAATTGTATATCATTTGTATTTAATTGTAAATACAGTTAGATTCCCTTCAGTAGACGTAGTACGTGTTTAAACGGTTGACTTGTCCTTTTGCTTTTTACTCTGATGAAGTCCTGATGAAGTGTTCTGGATCATTGTGCTCTGCAATCAAGCTCCTCCCAATTATTTTTGAAGCATTTCTCTGTAAATTAGCAGAGAAATAGTTTCTTTACAATGCTGAATTCATGCTGCTGCTGCCTTCATGGGCTGTTGAATCAATAAAGATTGATGCACCCCACTTCCACCCTGCTTCACAGATGAGCATGTGTGGTTTGGATGATGAGTAGATCTTTCCATCACATCAGCAGAAACATATTTTGGTATCATAAGTTTGTAAAACTTTGCAGTTGTTGGGTGTCTGTTGTGGTTTCATAAATATGGTGACCATGGCCGTATGTTGTTCATTAATGCATGTTTCTTTCCATGTTTTAAATTCTTTAGAATCTCTAAACAAAGGGAAGTCAGGCTTTAACTGCATTTAATTAATTAGTAATTTCCTGACTTCTGTACAAAGTCAGGGTTTTGAGGGCTTGAATGGTCTTTTACCTTTTATTTTTTGACACCAGGTGTGAATAAGAGTGAATATGGGACAGAGATCTGCATCCGCTAAAAATAAACTGAAGAATGGAAAAACTCTGAAACAAATTGCAGTGAAATAGAACCATTTAGAACACAGTCCAACAACTTATTTTTTATTTTCCATCAGAGTGTAGAGACTTTGTTTCTATGCGGCTCCTTCATGTGTACAATATACAGTAAAATAATTATGTCATGAATTGTCACAGCACTCTGATGATTTTTTTCCGTCTCTACCTCTCGACTAACTCATGGTATTTTCAGAATGTGACAATCCCACACTGCCCTGCATTAACCCTACTTTCCTGCTACTACAGTCACCTGACACTCTTGCTCCTGCACCTGCATCTTACTCCTTTGTTAACCCCACCACTGTTTAGCCCCAGTTTCCTTTATTCTCTGTCAGATTGTCTATTTGTGACTGTCAACTATAACCTCTTTTCAGTTTGCCTGACCTGATGTTTGCCCTTTTTGGCTTGTCCTTTCCTGCCTGACCATGCTGTCACAGACCTTTACTTTTCACTCTTCATGAGTGGATATCCTCATTATTATAAGCAAGTAACATTTTTTAAACACAGTGCAGGGTGAACAACCTAGAAAAATGAGTTCAACGAAATGTCTCCAATCATAGCATACAATGCAGCACTTACAGTAGCAACCTGCACAAAACACATTTCCACATGGAGCGACTGCTGGATTATTTGTTTGGCACCACCATCTTGTAATTGTTGATTTGTTCAAATTTTTCTCAGGTTCCCACTCAATGTGTTGCTTTACATTAACACATCAAAGAAAACAGTTTATGCTCCCTGTGTGAAACCGATGGTGTATTTTGTTTCCATTATCACACTGAATAAGATGAACAACCTTGCACTTGAAGCGGATATCAGCTTGTGGTCTTTTTTCTATTTTATTTGTCCTGTTCCCCACCACCCCCAGCTGCACAGGCTCAGGACTCCAACATGTCAGTCACACTGATGAGCTGTCCAACAACTGAGGAGGAGGAGGCCTCTGATTGCAGCCAGTCAGCTATAAATAAAACTGTGTGCTGTGTGTTAGAGCCGTTAGAAAGGTGTTGCCACTGTTACCACCTGACATCGCTAAACTCAGTCCTACTCACTGCTGACCACACATTTCACACATGAAAGTTTTATTTTCTGAATAAAATGCAAAATTGGGAATTTGTGGAATAAAATAATGAACCAGATAAGACTGGTCTCTGAAAGAACTCATCATATAATAAAGCTATACTGAACAAGTCTTTATCTTCATGGTCATGATAATTGGAGGAGAAATGTCAAGTTCAGAAATCCACACAGAGGAGCTCTTACACCTGCGTGTAATAGGTGGAATTAAAATGGTCACAATTACAAATTGTTAGTGTGCAAACCACTAGCAGATATATGGTTGATGACACTCTTGGGCATATGTTTCTGGCAATGAACAGAGCAAGGCTGTAGAAGAACTCGTGTTGTGTTGTTGTTCCAACACATGTTGATCACATTAAACCAAAAAAATCAAACTACTGGCCTGGAAGGTAGCAGGTTCGAAACCCGGTCTGACTCCTAGTCCATTCCCTACCAGGTGTGTCCCTGAGTCAGGCACCGAGCACTAGCTCCCTGTAAGTTGCTTTGGATAAAAGCGTCTGCCAAGCAAAGTAATAGGATATGAATAAAATATGAGATGTAAAGTGACAAACATAATAATATTAATTTATACTTTATGCATGTAGCTTTGGTTAAAATAAATATTTGACTACTTTAAGCTGCTACACATGTGTCTAATGCTAATAAGGGGTTTCGGTGTCTTGTCCAAGGACACCAAGACATGTAGCATGGGGACTGAGTGGGACCAGTGATCTTTATCTTTCATTTTTATCTTTATATTACCAGCTACCAGCTGCATTCAGTTTTTACCCATGTCAGTATCCATGTCTTCAGAATGATTATTTCATACATGTTGCAATTATGCATATGAAAGCCTCATAACAGCATCATGAAAGATAAACTGACTAAATCCAGGCTAAAACAAAAGTAAAAAGATAAGTACGTAACAATGTACTATATCTGTTTTTGTTTCCAAGAAAATGTTAATCATAAAACTCATACATAAATAAAAGCTTCTGTTCTGTAATAGACAAATTGACAAAGTTCAACATTAAATGAATGATATGTTAATACACTGATTGTTGTATTATTCTTTGTTATCCCAAAGCTGAGAATCATCGAAAAAAGATTTTTGTTACATGTGATGCAAAATGACAATAAAGACAGGAAACACAGCAATCTGCTGCAGGAGATCATCACTGTTACAATCCAGAAGCACTGTCAGTTTAAATCCGCCTTAACATCTTAGTAGAGGTCAAAAGTCATGAACCTTTAGCCAACAATAAGGGCAATAAAAAAGCTTCAAGTCCAGCTCCAGTGAGCAGATTTCCCTTTAAGTCTCGCTACGTAGTTACAAATGCGCTGAGGTCAACAGAGGCAGACGTCGCTCAGTCTGGATTCTAAACATTAATTTCACTACTGTCATAAAGTAAAATTAAAACCATGTAAAAGCTTTCAAGTGTTCAAGTGTGTGTTGCCAAGGCAATAAAACACAACGTGATGCTTATGTGCCTAGACAGTTAGTGCAGCTGCATGTGGACAGTTGTTCCCACAAACATCCCTGATTAGGTCTGTCAGGATCTGATTCTGGATGATCAAAGATGTACTTGAGGGAGCAGTCATAATCTATGAATCACAGATTTGAAGAGTAAAGTCAGAATAGCATGCGCAGTGGAGAGCACTGCAGGCAAGCAGGACCTCTTCACATCCCGTCTCCAGCTCTTCCCATTAACTTTTAATCTGGAGTGGTGTGAAGATTCATCGCACTGTAATGCTGCATGTTCCATGCTCTGCCTCTCCTCTGATCTCATCATACAAATGGATCATTTCCACTGTCACTGTGGGAGAACTAGAGGACAGTATTAATGTATTCTGGAGAAATTGGAATGCATGAAGTGCTCGGAGCGCTGCTCACTAGACCAAGTACCACAAGCACTGTGATTACAGAGCTTATCCCTCCAGGAATAATTCAGCACAATAGAAGCGTTCTGTGCTGCATTTACTTCTGATAAATCACATTTCTAACAAGCTGCTTGGGCTTTATACACGATCCATCAAGGCTCAGAAGACTGAAGCATCCCACAGGGATGACTGCTTACAGAACAGTGTTCTTGGTAAATAATGGAGCATTTAAATTAGCCTTAAAGAAACGCCACAAGCAACCCCAATCACTAATAAAGCTCACTCAAAAGGACCCTGAGACCAGACACAGCAATGCAAACTGTAATGCTGTTTGTATGTATGCAAAGTGTATTCATCACATACATATTAGGTCCTTGACAAAGCATTTATTAGTGCAGATTAAAAAAAAAACAAACAGTTCAAATAACAGTGAGGAATTGTTTCAAATTATTTGGTTTATTGAAATACTAATAGGACTGCATTAAACTGCAGCTTGTAATCATGTATGACAACATGAGGACAGAGTAAATATTGACTTGCACTTCATTTACACTGTTCTTGCTCCTTTTGGAACATTTCCCAATAATATCTTGGAAAGGATCTAGTATGTAAGTGTCAATTCCTACGACATGTCTTGGTGAGCGTTATGTGTCCTTTGGAGAGAGGAGAAAATACATTAGCTGCCAGTGCGGTAGATAGTATGACCTACAGATGCCGAGGAATTTAATTTTTGTGGTACTGCAGGCACAGAACACAGTGATGCAACAGTCAGCTGGTACTTTCCAGGCACCTTAGTGGGAGAAGAAAACTGCAGAATATGGGTTCCCACTCTAAATGCAGTGTGCCATCTATTCTAGTTTATTCAGCACCTGACGCTTATTACAATTACCATTTGTGACTATCCTGTAAAAATACAGCAACCAAAAATAAAATTATATATGTTACACCAGCAGGCATTTTTATTATTATATTATATTATATATCATTCATCTATATTTTGTGTCATTCTAACACTGAGGATAACTAATGCTCAGAGACGAGCTAAAGAAATACAGTTTCTACAGAGAAACCAGCACATAATATTCACAGAAAATACAATGGCCTCTATCATAGCCATAACTGTTTTATTACCATTATTACCTTGTTTCTGATCCCAGTGTGGCATATGTGTGCAGGCACAGCTAGCCACAGAAATGTTTTATATTATTATATTAAGAGAAGCTGATATTAAAATAGAAAAAGATAAATTAAAGTGTTTAAACTGTGCGTTTCTTCCCTCCAGATTTTCCCATTTACTCTCACAAGAATATGTATCTGTCATCTCTCTTCATTTAATGTATTAGTGAAAGCCGGCTGACAATTCTAATATCTATATTTAAACTGCCGGCCTAATTCAGCATGCTCTTTCAGTATCTCTGCATGTTCTACGGCGTGTGTGTGATATCATTTGCTTCCTTTAGAAGTGGAAAACGTTGTACATTTACTTGAACAGGAGAGTGAACAACAGCGCAGATCTGGATAGAGAGGGCGTCAGGGTGGTGGAAGCTGAGGCAACATCAGCTGGTAGCCAGAGGACAAGGACAAACAAATGATTGTGAGACGTGAGTGAAGCCGATGCCACTGAGCTGAAGCAGTGGTTGTTTTAGCAGATGCCCCAAAAGACATTATGTTCAAGTGATAAAGCTTTCCAACTGCATTATGGGTGTTGTATGTTGAGGGCATACAATTCACTGGAGAGCACTGGAGTAGAGGAATGAGCCAACAAAATGTCCAGAGAACATCTGCATAGCTGCTTGTTGGCTCCTCAGTCTGATGAAGCTTCCACATCTGCCTCCTTTTAATAATCAGATAACAAATGTATTTATAAAAAGAAAGGCAGTGCTCACCTTTACATACACCAGCTTCTTCCTCTGTATTATGGCAGACTGGTCAACAAAGCTGTGAGACAGCGTCTGCACAGAAAAAATTTTGCTTGGAGAAAGCACAAGGACATTTTAAATCCCAATATATAGCTGCACCTTTTACATGACCATAATTACAACTTGCCACTGAGATCACTGTTAAAGCTGTTGTAGACAGTTCTACTGTGTAGCAGTGCTGCACAGCCTCACGTAAACTTATGTTAAGCTGTAATTCCAGAAAATCCTGTGTAGTAATACATCATTCTCTTTCAAATCCTAAATAATTCAGGTATTCAAGTAAAAAATGTCAGATCATATAAGATACCACTGTTATCTCAAGGTGGGTTAATAATTGTTCCCAGTGCAGTGTCCCATCCCTTGAGAATTTCTAATTTTCTCTGAAATCTCTCATGTCTACCTTTTTAGCACAAATTTGAAAGTCAAAAGCCCAAAGACAATACCGTTGTCTATTTTTAATACCTTTTTAAATCCAGACAAGCATACTAAAAAAACATGCACTTTCAATATTCATTTTGTGGCTTTATGTGGTTTTAGTATTCTTTGTTGACTGTTCTTTCTGAAGAACGTGTGAAGCCATAAACTCATTTTGGTAACCTGTAAATTGTATTTTTATATGGTTAAAGGTGATGACCTTATAGCCAGGCATCCAATCAGTCCGGCACATCACTGAAAGAGCTCTCATGTGCTCCTGGCCTTGGAAGTACTGAGTGTCACCACCTGTTATTACCCGAACTGGGGAGATCTTTGAACGTCTTCTCCTCCTGCTAACTTTTAAGTTAGCAGGAGGAGGCTGCACTGAACTTAACTTTAAAACTGGTCCACTTAAACTTGACACCAGGCTTTCGTTTCATTTAAACGGCCTGGGTCTTTTTAAAAGCCTCTCCCTTCCACGGAACTACTTTGAGTGTTAGAGCACTGTAGGTGGAATGACCTGTCTCTACCAGAGCAATTTCTACTGCAGCTCAGGCAATTAGCTGCTGGAGCTGTGTAATGTTTAACACTGACCAAACGATTCCAGGGCAGCAATAAGTGGTGTGTGCACTAGAGGTAAGAGATCCTTGACCTTTAGCATGGTGCTGCCATCAAATGACATGCCGAGGCTCATTCACTACTATACTGCAAAAAAACATTTTATTGAAACATGAAACTGGACTTATTTACTAGTGAGACTCTTTGCCCTTCGGTCACTTGTTCAAAGAATTTCTCAAATAAACTATTTTCTTCGTTTTAAGTTGGAGACAAAGCATTAAGGTTCTTCCCATAATGCTCTCTGATAAAAATGTTTTTGCAGTGATCTGCAATTGGAAAAATGCATCATGTGATCGGCACCAAAGCTGAATTATTGTGGTTTAACCACGAGGCCAGAAGTGCTTCACTGAACAGTGCTGATTCTGCAGCTCATCTACTTGTAGTGTTTAGAGCTTAGTATAGCTGTGTAACTTAAAGCAAAGCAATGAACATCACATCACAGTTGGGTGAATATAACAAGTACGACGTGACTGATGGACTTTCATTAGTGAAAGTGCTTTGTGGCATTTTCAGTTGTTGATGGCTGATGTGCAGCTGCACCAAAGCAACCTACATCACATACACTGACCTAATGTGCACGTACCTAAGTACAATGTCCATTGTTTGGATTTGTATGAGAAAATTTATAGGGGTGATTATTTGGGATGAGCTATAAAACATGCTTCAGTGGCCAATTAAACCATGGACAATGGGAAGGAGGGGGCAAAAGAGCACTATGACTAAATGAAGGCTTCTGTCACACAACCTGACACCTGAAAACCTAGAACTACTGCCAGGAGACAAAACGTGCTCTTGTTGGATGGAGAAAGAGCAGCTAAGAAATAACAGAAGTGAACGAGGAAATAATCAAAGAATGACTAGACTAGAATAATTTATATGAGCCTGACAAGAAACATAATCTATACAGTCACCAGAAGAGTCACACACACATTAAACTTGTAGTTGTGATAAAGCTTTTTCTTAATATTTAGTTTGTGGTGTTCCTGAGAATCAGTTTGGTCATAATTCAACCTTTCCAGTTATTTAAGAAAGGTCCGATGACTAATGATTATGATGCCTAATAACCAATGTTCTCATTGTCACTGCTTGCTGAATTTGATTTAGAGAATCTAGGACAAAGCCTCCTTGGATACTGCAGCTTGGTGAAAATGGCAGAGCTGAAGTAAAACAGGCTGAAAGAAGTCATTACACACATTCTAATTAACAACTGCAGCCGAATTATGGTTTCCATATAGCCACAGTTCTCATTTTCATGGTGAGTTTAGATACAGAAAGCAGGAAAAATATCCAGCATTAAGCTGCACCAGATACACAGGAAGTCCATTTATTAATGAATTAGAAAATAGAATGGCTTAAAGTAAAATACTGTCTCTTTAGTAAAACAGTTCTAACTGAATTTGGCCACTGCAGTGAAGCTACTTTCATAGAAATATTTTAAAATAAGAAGAATGTTTTCAAAATTCTCCTTAAGGTTCGAATAGATAAGACATTTATTGAAAGGATTCATCAGTCAAACATGTTTCTGCTGCATGGCATACAATTTACATAGATTATGCAAGAGGAAATGGATTCCTGATAAAACCGCAAGAAATGCCAGAGACAGCGGAGCAACAGGATTCTGTAGGAGATCCTGCAGAGATATTTTGCAGGAGCTTGTGATTAAAAACAGACAACTTTGCAAAGCAAACATTTGCACATCTGCCTTCATTCTCCGTGTTTAGTATTTAACCTAAGCTGCCGTTTATCTCATGAGAAATCAGAGAGACATCAGCATCTGCGATGCTGTCCATTAATGATTGACACGCTACAATACTGTTCATTATCACTGTGTTTCAATGATGTGCGATGAGATTTATGACTGCTACGGTAATAACTCTCCTGGAGATGATGTACAAATATATATATGCCCAAAATAGAAGTTTATATTTCAAATGTAAAGCTTTTAAAGCGCGGGTTACCTTTGTGTCCAGAGAACGTCTGCATAGCTGCAGATCAGAGTTGGTTGGCAGCTATTCGGTCACCAAGATGGCACCAAAAACACAAGCACCTAAACAAACAGGAACAAGCCAGGGCCAGGGTCTAGAGCAGGCGTCAGAATTGAAGGTAGTGTCCAAGGTCCTGACTGAAAGTAATCTGTCTCCTTGGCTTAAGACTCTATTGACTTTTTAATTAATCACAGCATTTTTTTCTAAAATAATTTCTCTTTACCCCTTCTGGGATCGAGGCCTTGACGTGGCAGAAGGGCTTGCGTGGTCTAGTGATCCTCAGAGCTATGTTGTCGGGA
>JAUMHF010000012.1:9417733-9433375 GCA_032359275.1 Microctenopoma steveboyesi | reverse complement strand
GTTTCCCTTCTTAGGCTACTGCCCCCGCGACCCGATCCCGGACCAAGCGGAAGATAATGGATGGATGGATGGATGGATGGATGGAATTTCTCTTTACAGTGAAAACTCAGACTAATAAATCAAAATATTATATTAGTAAATCAAAGACGTCCCGTTATTGATTCGACACCTGAACCATTCTGATCTTAGATCAGGTAAGAGCAGGTGTTTCCCATCTTGTCCTGAGGTTTTCGTTGTTGGAGAGGACCTGCATTGCCTTGCTCAAGATCTACAGCTGTCTTGATCTTACAAGGTTATTGCTGCCTACGTAGGAATGATATAAGGTAAGATAATCCTCTATTCTTATAGAATCCCTACATAGGCAGTGATAACCTTGTAATCAGCAAGTTGGACATAAAACTAACCAGCATCACCAGTGAATCTACACAGAACTTGCTCATGTCAAAAAATCCTATAGTCGGGCATGAAATAATTGTGACTAATCAATTAAAAATAAAGTCAACCACCAGAATAATCATAATCAATAGTTGCAGTGCTACTGCCTATGTCTTAAAAAATACTGACAGGTATATTTTCCGAGGAGCTGAAGGTAAAGTAATGTAATTTTACAATGTGGTTCTTGCAGGGATATTCAAGCAAGCTGAGGAATCAGTAATAATAAAATACTGTAAATCGGTTAGATAATGAGAGGGGAATCTGTGATTTGTTTTATAAAATGTCTATACACATGCCTACTACTTAGCTAAGAAGACTGTAAGGGGAACTTACACAGTACTGGATTAATTGTGTGAATACTATTTTTGCAAATTAAAGATGTCAGTTTTTCCATTTTAATACATTTTCAAATCTTTTTCCTCGTTTTTACAACCCACTCCGTGATACACCCATTCACACACACACATCTCTAAAATTTTGCTGACTTTACAAGCTGCTAGCATTGCCCATTTGTTAGCTTAAAGATATGATGACTAGGCCATATTGTGTTTTCTTTTTATATTGGTTGAATAATTAACGGCACATATTTTACAATTACCATACTATGTGTTTGCAGGAAAAACACATTAGACAGTACAGTATAACCAGCCCACAGCTGCTGCACCATTATACATCAACTACATGTACCTGCATCTCTCCTTCTAATAACAAACGTATCCTTTGTGTTGCACCTTACATGCACTAAATAATTGCATTCACATTCACTTACACAAGGCTTATACATTTGTACCAAGGCTGAAGAATAGAACACGGCCCCTCAAAGCTAGCGTTGATGTTCACAGAGTGAGGTGTTCAGATGGATCAGTCTCATGTCCATGTATTAAATACAAAGTGGCGCATTGGTAGGAAACAGACAGGACAGATCACATCATCACAACATCTTTAATGCATAGGGCTTCATAGATCTTTATCACTCTGAGTTTTTATCTGAATTCTAAGACTTCCTATCTGATTTAGTTCTTAGTACAGATAAAATGATTAGTGAGGAACTAACATTCTTTTAGATGTTAATAACTATCTCGACACTGCATTCAACTCTTTGTTAGAGTCCGAGGGATTTTTTTAACATGTAAATAAAACCCACTCACCGTTTTAAATCACACCCTCGATCTTGTTCTGACTTATGGAGTAGAAATTGACAACTTTACAGTTTTTCCTCAAAACCCTTTGTTATCTGACCATTCTTTAATAATGTTTGAATTTACTATATCGGACTCTATAGTAGATATTTGTTTGATAATGCTGTCACCTAAATGATCCCGTCATCTTTTAATCATGTGAAATGTACCGATGCAGAGGGCAGTAATCTTAACTTTATTCCAGTACAGCTTGATTCTCTAGTTGATAATGCTGCAGCTTCGCTAAATACGTTAACCTGATGCGGTTGCCTCTAAAAAAGAAAGTACGCGAAGGCTGGAGAGGAGGTGGATTTTCAGTCAGGATTTAGAGTAAATCAGTACAGGAACAGCACTGGTTAAAATCACTAATGAACTTCTCTTAGCCTCAGAAAATGGACTTGTCTCTATACTTGTCTTGTTAGACCTTAGTGTGGCTTTTGACACTATTGACCACAAGATTATATTACACATACTGGAAAATTGGGATTAAAAGAACAGCACTAAACTGGTTTGAATCGTATCCGTCAGATAGATCCAAATTTGTTTATGTTAATAATAAATCCTCAATGCATACAAAAGTTAATTATGGGGTCCCACAGGGTTTTGTGCTTGGACCAATTCTCTTTACCTTATACATGCCTCCACTGGGCAATATTATAAGAAAACACTCAATAAACTTCCATTGCTATGCAGATGACACCCAGATATATTTCTCTATGAAACCAAATGAAACTAATCGATTAGTAAAACTTCAAGCATTTTTCAAAGACATAGAAGCCTGGTTGTCCTGGTTGCTACTCATTATTCAGACAAGACTGAAGTTATTTTATTTGGTTATTTTTTTATTTGAGAGACAAGCTATCCAATCAAATTGCCACTGTTACACCCTGAAAAGGGGGGGGAACCAACAAAGATGTCTCTCACACGGACTTCACTCCAAGGCATCTTTATGTGGAATCCAATTATAAAACATATACACAGACGTAACAATTTTAAACAATAGTTTGACATTGAAATTACAGGTGACACGTGCTTCCACTTGTCCTTACGTAAGACCTACATTAGCTCTACCGCTCGCGCTAGCTAACTGCTAGCTCTTTCACTTCACATTTACCAGGTAATTTCATAAACACTGGCTAACTTAATCAAACAAACTCAACATAACATTCGGTAACATACTGGTCACACTTTCACAACTTTAAGATGTTCATACCTGAAAAGGGAGAAAACCAACAAAGATGTCTCTCACACGGACTTCACTCCACGGCATCTTTATGTGGAATGAAGGTACCGCGGCAAGAGCTCCCTCTTCAGGATATGACAGGCATACTTAATCAATCACAGATTGAAATCAGCGCTAAAGATTGAAAATATTCCCTATTTCTGTCACAGGCCTATATTTTATTAACTTGCCATATTGCTAATATTTTAAATGATGGCACATTTTAATTACACATTTCTCTGATAGTTCTTAATTTCCCATCTACCACACCACCTTAGCTGATATTGCACTGCCTTCAAACACTACTGTGAGGAATCTTGGTGTTATATTTGATCACGATATCTCTTTTAACCATTACATAAAAGAAATCTCCAGAACTGCCTTCTTCCACCTCAGGAATATTTCTAAGATTAGGAGCATCTTCAGAGTGATGCTGAGAAACTTGTCTATGCTTTTGTAACTTCTAGACTGGACTAAAGGGAACAGTTCTTAGGCAGAGGTCACAGAGGAGGTCACCCAGGATACCACCAGTAGAGGAACACCAGTGTATTCAGTGTGTTCCTTACGTTGTTAAGGAAAAGAACGAGAACGTACTACACAGATTGTGGATGGACACTATTGGTTTGCTGACTACAGGACTGGCCCAAGCCTCCATTGGGGCCCTTAGAATTTTGGTTTCCCAATATTGTTAATACTACTGATTAATGATAATTTACACACCTACTGTAAACCTGTAACTGTAAATCTCAGCAATACATGCAACGTTAGTACACAAAAACTCAGTTGCAGTAGCAACAGGGCATGCACATTAAATATATTACATCTATAAAAAAAAACAAGACTTTTGTGGGTGTTAGTGAGCCAATTCGAATTGAGATGTTTTGCTGAGGGGGTTGTTACCTGGAAAGATCAGGATCTCAGTTTTGGATAAGAAGATTAGAAGTGGCTGCAATTAAAGTTTCGATTAGGACGCACATTTTTTTAGCTTTTCTGATCAGATGCAGAGGTACTTGGCTGAGACAGTAGTGATGGAGTCAGCAGTAAGTCGAACACAATGGTCTCATGTCTCTAGGCCGTTTTGCTGCCAGTCTAGTGACAGCTGATACCTGTTCTGTTTTAGCTTGTTTACTGCAGACAAAAGCATTCTGTCATCCAAATCCAGAGACTGATGCTATCATATTTACAAATATTTCCTGTTTTTCTATTTGAGCACAACATGTCAGGTGTACCTCTCAGTGTCAGTGAAGCAACACAGAAGGAAATAGGTGCCGGTAGTTATACAGTTTCCCACCAAAGTTGAAGCAAGTTTTCTGGGTCAGACTCAATCTCAATCCAAAAGATTTTTATCACTGGGAAACATAAAAAACCACAGATTTATCTAATGGAACATACAAGATACTGTTGTGGGGTGGGGAGGATCTTTCTCAAATTGTCTGTCCATTTCTCTGGTAAGCAGTAAATCTAATATGCTGCCTAAAAAAGGGCAAATAAATGAAATATGCTTATTTCTCCAATCTCCAACATTGTTTGTTGGCAGACAATCTGTGTGCATAATGACATGTACTTTTTAATTAGCCACAACAACAATGTACAAATAAGACACAACACAAGCTCTTCAGAGTCATCCTCAGGTCTATCCTTACATAAGACTCACATGCTATACACTTTAAAGAGTTTTATCCATTCTAGCTGTGGAGGGATTCCCTGAGTGCACAGCACTTACTCTGTGCAACAACCCAAAAAAGTAAAGCTCAAATTGCTGCCTGTTATAAACATGCTTGTTATTGTGAAGGCAGCGGTTGGAGGACTCAGAGAAGCAGAAACGTGAATTGATAAGGTAACAAGGTTATTGAGAGCAGGAGGCGGAGTCTGTGGAGCGGCATAAGCAGGGGCCGGAGGACAAAGGAATCCACGGGAGCCTAGGAGGCATCGCAGTAAAGAGAGGGGGCACGTGAGCGGCGATAAAAGGTGCCGGCCGGCCTCAATGCCACAGAGGCTGGAAAGCGAGGCAGATGCGGGGAAGTCTAAACACAAAATCACAGGGGCTGAGCAGAAAACAGGTCTAACCCTAACCCCAACCGTAACCCTACCCATAGGCATGGGTCGGAGCCAGGGAGGCGACAGAAAGAAACAGAAGGTCGAAGCACAGTCAAGATCCAAGTCCAATATCCACATTCAAATATCTAAGTCCAGAATTCCTTTCCCACACTACCAGACCAAAATCCAAGATCCAAATTCAAATGATCCAAATCCAAAATCCCACGTCCAAAATCAAAGTATACAAATCCTTTTCCACAATCAAAATCCAAATCCAAAAGCAGTTTACTCACAGTACCAAGAGGGCAGGGATCAGGTCCAATGCGAGTCATACACAATGTAAGTCTAGGGAAATGCTGGAAAGTTGCTCACTGTCAGTAGTCAAGCAGATGATCTGGCAGCAAGTCGAACAAACAAAGCCGTTAAAAAGTTAGAGGAGACAGATGAGTGAAGTTAGACTAATTACCCTTGATAGGAGTGGCAGGGGGAGGGAGAAAGAAATGTCAGGAAGTGACCAAATAGGGCTCGCAGCAGGGGCTAGGACAGCGACCATGACAGTTTTGGATATGAAGGTGAGTTTGGCCAGCAGAACAGGAGCAATGTTGTCAGCTTTGAGCTGCTTCTTGTGTTTTTCTTTTCAGTAGAATACATGTCCACTATACTGTATATAATGTAAGATCAGTGTTGCATAGATGTATATATATCTCTGAGTCAGTGGAAGATTTGATTTGTGAAATTCACACTGCAGATTCATATTAGTTTCAGAAGATTCTTGTAATGAGAGCACCGTGAAGTTTGTCCCTATCTTGCACAGTGTTGGTAGGATCTCACACACAGCCTCCACAGACAAAATGAATGATTACTCAGACCAAAACTATTGGTAGAGAGATTTGTGTTGTTTTTTTTTAACCACAATTTTAGTAAAAAGTCTTGCAGAAGATTCCCTTGTTTGTCTCTGGACCCAGAATTATGGCTAGGAGCAGGGGAGCAGAGCAGGTAAACTGTGCAGAGTGGAAACTCTCACCGCTCCATCGCGCCCCAGGGTGCAACATAAACCATCAGACTTACAAATGTGTTTGGCCCAGAAGGTTGGTCTCAGACTGATCAGCAGGTCATCGGTCATGGTCGAACAAGCTTAAAACATTCCTGCTCCAATCTCCAACCAATCGTTTGGTGCATCTCTACTATTTTTGGTTTAATAAGCACTGGCATACTCAATGAAGCCCAAAGCTGTGTGCAAGACTCGCTTAGTGCACCAGCTTCCATCCTCAGCATGAATCCGCCTAAGATGGAGTCCTGCCATGAGAGAGTTGCAGCTCATCTTTTGTTACCGAGATGCAGAAGACCTGAAGGCCTTCTATTCATTCCACCCTGTGATTCCTCACTGTCACTTTTCCTTTTTGTCTCATATTTGCTTGATACACTGGGGAAACGAACCCCGAAGAAGGAAACCTGAACGTCACAGATGTTTTGGTGTAATAATGTGCAGAAATGATATCATGGCAAATACATGTCATCACTGACTGGTGAGTATTTAAGGGATGCATTTGCATTGTTTGCATTAATTAATGCTTATGCATTGATGTGTTTGTGTTCAGTAGGAAGGAAAAATGATTTCCTTTTTTTGACAATATCTAAAATCAAAGCACCGCAACAATTACTGTAACATCCAACTGTTTAAAGAGCACATTCTCCACTCTAATTAGAATTATGGTGTCACCTTTTCTCTAGTTCAATAATGTAACATGCTGGGTGCCAGTGTCCGTACAATGAGTACAGAAGACACTGCTGACTGTGACCTCGATGACCAGTCAACCACTGCACAGTTTAAAGGTCCGAAATGAATCGAGGGATGCTAATAGGTAAATAATGACTTTACTTTACTTTACTTTACTTTGCTTGGCAGACGCTTTTATCCAAAGCGACTTACATGGAGCTAGCGCTGGGTGTCTGGCTCAGGGACACACCTGGTAGGGAATGAATTAGGAGTCAGACGGGATTCAAACCTGTGACCTCCCACATTACAATCTGACGCTTAACCCATTGAGCTACCAGGCCGTTATGACATTCAGGCAGTTGACCAAAGAGACATTTTCTCTCTGAACAGCCAAGGTGTCTACCTTCGCACACATGCAGCCAGCGATTGAGCCATTGTGGTGAACAGGGGGCAGCTACACAGGCACATATGTAAAGCTGACTTTAGCTGTTGTGAGTCAATACATTTTCAGATTCAGAAAATGTAGCTGATTTTCATATTCAGAAAATGTAGCATGTTAGAAAGCTGACAATTTTTACACACTAAATTAATTTTAAACACTTTTCTCTGCTGCTCTGTCCTCTGTCCAACAGCTGGGATTATATTTACATAAATTTGCATTGGCTGTAGCTATGGCCTCCACGTTGAACCCCAGCCAGTTGGAGTACTTCCTAATGAATCATGCAAATTCTCATTTGCTGCATCTTTACTTCACGCTCTGCAAAGCAGAGTGTGAACCTGAAGGAGGAGGGACGGCAATTGAAACCATCCATCAGGACGTTTTAAGATAGTTTTGTAACAATAGAACAAACAAATTGCGTTTTTTTTCAAATAACAAACATAGGTAGCTGAGTTAGCTTTAGCACAGATATAACATTCAAGATTAAAACAAACTTTGAAAAAAGAGCAGCTATAAGATTTAGTAATTAAATAAAAGGTTATAACCAATACAATGAAGTCATACATGGATGTATGAAGAAGTATCAATACAATATCAGACTAGGGGCTCCTTAGCATTTACCAGGCAGTGGAGACCTGACATGTTGATTTCTGACTCCAATAAATGGCAGAGGAAAAGTCCAGAACATAAACAGCTGAATGTATATCTAGAAAATTGCGTATTCATCATGTTTTTTGTTACTTTCCCTGCTCTCCGATTCCTCAACTCTGTTTCCAAGCATACCTTGCTCTCACTTATGAGCTCCCTGATTACCCTTTTTTTGCGTCTCTTCTTCTCCTCTTCCATCAACTTTCATCTTTTATAAACACATTATACAGAGAAACGTAGGACATTTTGTCTTCTTTCCAGAAATATGCTTTTTTTAATGACTTACGGTTTTTGCATTGCGTGGTCAAGTGTCAAAGGCTTGTGGTCTGAGCAGCTCATTCACTTCCATGTTAAAGTTTCTCTCCCAAATCTGCTCCAAGTCAGTGATTACATGCATTTATAAATTGCCCCTACACCCTAATTTCTTAGAATTGCTTTATCAAAATATATCAGAGTTTGTTAAAGTGTTGGCGTTTTGTAAAGTTATCCCTCCCTCTATTTTCCCTGTTTGAGCCAAGGTAATTAGCTGCACCTGTGTTTACAACTTTTTATCTTTCTTAACTTTTTACAACTTTGTGTCAACTCGTTGACTTTGTCAACCTTTTGACTTTGTGAACGTTTTTGACTTTGTGAACTTTTTTCAACTTTTTGACTTTTTCAACTTCGTGTCAACTTTTCAACATTGTCTACTTTTTTGATTTGTCAACTTTATTTAACCGACCGGCGTCTTTTCGGCGACAATCATGCTCTCCAATGCAATTTCTTCAGAAATTGCTAAGTCTAGTTATCATTGATTTTTTTTTACATTTCACAACAAAATTTGGCTTCTGCATTTGACCCATCCTACCTTGGGGGGGGGCAGTGAGCAGCCACAGGTGGCGCTCTGGGAGACACACCTGGTATAGTGGATGGGCTGCGTGCCGCAGCTGGGAATCGATCCTGCTATCTCTGCATCCCAGCCCTCTGCCTTAACCACTGAGCTACCATAAAACATATCTCATAATAATGTGAAACTATCTTGTATAAACGAGAAATATATTATGTTATAAGAAGAAAAGTATTGCGTTAAAATAAGATACTGAGCTTTTTTTCTTCTTTCTTTTTTGGCAGCAATACACTGCAGTAGATTACTCCCTCAGCATTTCTTTTCTACCTTGTTACTTCTACTGCATTACCTGTGTCACCATGTCTCCAGGCTCCCATTTTTTTATTGTTCGCTTGTCACTGGTCTGTTAATTATCCAGTTTTCCTGAAAGCTACTGTAATTTGCTTCTAGTCTGTTGTTGTTTTCTGTTTTCAGTTAAATAAACCCCTGGAACTGGTTTGCATTTGGGTCTGT
The DNA here is from genome assembly GCA_032359275.1 of Microctenopoma steveboyesi. NCBI lineage: Eukaryota > Metazoa > Chordata > Actinopteri > Anabantiformes > Anabantidae > Microctenopoma > Microctenopoma steveboyesi. Next base: position 9,424,360 of record JAUMHF010000012.1, on the reverse strand, counting down.
CTTTTCTGACCTGTCTTTTAGCAGCCATGTCATACTTGTGAGTGGGAGACCTTAGCCAGGCTCCTGACTAGCTCACAAAGTAAAATTACGGCAGCCACTCTAAGTAAAGGAAACTAATCACTAGCATTTTGAAAGAGAAATGCTGCTGTATGTGCCGACCCCAGATTTATGGCGTCCTGAAACTTTGCCCTGCTAGCCCATCAGTTTAGAGTAGGTTTTCAGCTCAGCACAGTTGTGTTTCATAACCTAGTGGCACGTTTCTAGTTTCTCTTTTCATTTCACTGTAATTACACAACCTAAAAGTGATCACACACAATAACTATATCCCATTTATTATTAATGTAGCAGGTACTGTGTCTACTGTCTGTGGTCTGTTGCCTCAAGACAGAATTCCTTCAGAAGATCTGCTGGTTGTTGTGTCAGGTTGCTGTAAAAATGTGCTGATGTGTGCATCAAACTTATTCTGGTTATATTTAGTCAGCATTTCTTTGCTCTTGTGTGAACACTCCCTTACTGATCTAAACAGAACTGATCAGAACATTTTTATTCACAATATCTGTGCTGTTTTGTATGTCTTATTTTGGACGTCTATCCATCAGAGTGCCGCTGTCACCAGATGAGACACGAGGTACATCCTGGACAACGTAGCAGTTTTTTTACGCAATGACGAATGTAAAACTAGTTCTAAACATGCCTGATCTCACTTCAATAATCAATGATCTAACTTCATCTTTAAAGAAGACACACAACAATCCTAGAGCCTAGAGCCATATGTTCTGAGATGAGATCAGCAACTCAACGCTGCTCTCAGACACCATTAAAGAGGCAGGAATCTGTTGTGTGTTTTATCTGCAGCTGCTGCTAATGTGACTCATTACCTTCTGAAAATGGCTTTTAGGCTGGTGCTAGAAGGATGACACCTTCACATTCTTACCACCAAAGTCTGTGGTACATGTCTTCCTTTTGGAGAACTTAGAGAACAACAGCAGAGGCACTTTAAAGCTGCTGTTTTACAGCTATTTCCTTTTCTCACACAGGTCCGTGTCTCAACAACTGGGAGCAGCCTTTAAGTGCATCACTCAAAAGTTGAAGGAGAATCTGCTGACAGAACTGTCAGTGTTACTCATCACCTTCTCCACCCACATGTTCCTGCAATCTCACATTGCAATCTCTGTTGGAAACAATGCAGAAGAGCTGCAGAAAAAAATGATACTCATTAACATGTTTTTTTTAATAATTAATTGTCTTGTCTATGCAATATCAGAGAATATCAGAGAAATGCCTACAACATGTTAAGGACAGTAGTAAAGGGCAGTAATTTAAGAAGCAATCCAGCAGTATTTCATAGCATTTTTATAATGCTGTTGTTTCCTTTCTATATATGTATATTTACATTCAGGACACAGACTGTGTGCTTTAACTTAAGGGTTTGATCAAACATTTTGGATGAACTGTGGAGAAATGCTGACATTTATTTCAAAGACCCTTAGTTTTGTTGGCCTTAATATTGTCTGGAACCTATGGACATCAATTAATGCAGGGTATCATTCCTATGAATGATCCATATCATTCCTGGTGCTGATTTAGCTGCTGCAGCTCTCTCCACTTCCTGGTTGTTGTTGGGGTGGTTTGCCTCCAGTTTTGCCTGTAGCTAAAACACATCTCAGCTGTATTCAAGAGTGGTGATAGACTTGATTATGTTACAGAATTTTCCATTGTACTAGTTCAGTTCAGAAACTGTTCATTCACTTGTTCAAACTCTTCTGTTGTTATCATTAGGCATCTTGTGATAAGTTCTCTGTATCTATTCTGGTGAGGTCTCCACTTGATTGCTGACTTTCACAGATAGACACGTTTCTTATGAATAGAGGCGATTGACTGCATGTTATATTTGCAATAAGAGCTTAAGTAGAGAACTTGTACTTAAACTTTCTTCAGGGTTTTTCAATTTTTCTTCTTTTGATGTTTACTTTACTTTGCTCGGCAGATGCTTTCACTCAAAGTGACTTACACGAAGGTAGCATTGGGTGTCTGGCTCAGGGACACCACTTGTAGGGGTTGGACTAGGAGTCAGACAGGGATTCGATCCTCCGACCTTCTGCATGCCAGTCTGACGGCTAACCCTTTAAGCCATTAGGCCGTCTGTTTATTGGCAGTTGGCTTTTGATTGCATTACTGGAACCTTCAATATTGCTATGTTCAGCTTTTATTTTTGGGCGATGGCGGGTTTCTAGGTCAGATCCATTTAACATTTCAAGGGTTCTAGCGATTCTAGGGGCATTGACCCCAAGCTGAAATCTGATTGGCCCTCTGAGGTGCCCCTGTCCTGTCATTCAGTCCTTTTATCCTAGTGCGAATAGATTCATGCAATTTCAAGGCCAAACAGTAGTGATGCTAATGAGGCAAATAGGAATGTCAAGCGTCAATAAAGCTTACAGAAAAGAAGAAGATTTAAAGTAAAAAAGGTTTTACGAAATGAATAAAAAAAATTGTTTTAGGACAAATTATTCTTGTGGCCCCTTGATGGCCCCTTACTCATAAAAAATTTAGAATTGCCACTGCGTGATAGGAACCAGAATTCCAGGTTCTGGACCAACCAGTTTTCATTTAAAATGCTTGAACCTGAACCTGTTCTTTGGTTGTCATAAAAATTAAATAAACCCAGCACAAAGACAATATTTTCAGTCAGTTTCTGGGGTAGTGCAATTTTTCTAATTGTCTGGCTTGTTTTGAAAATTGATGGCAGCGCCACCAATAGTTACGGTTAGAGGCACCGAATGAAAGCAACAGTACCCTCATCTATCTTTCTATATAACCTGAAGGTGTAAAACCTGTTTCTAACCACATTGCACAGGCACTTCATTGCTGGTGACTTGTGTGCCAGAACTGATTGCTAACCAGAACACTCACCAGCCCCGCAGTAAATGGCTCACATTCACACTTTATTACAGCGTGCAGAGTTTCCCACCTTTATACTTAACAGTACATTATGGCTCATAACTCATAATGTAGACCTCTGGGAATATAAACACCCTAAAAAGAGGAATTGGTTGGTTTGCCCCAGGAGGAAGTGTTATTACTTTTGCTGATTCATGAATAATGGATCACGTTGCTGTATAATCCCTGGGTGATAACTACCCCCGATCAGTGTGGAGGAAAAAGGGCTGAAAATAGAAGCCAGAACACAAAAACGAAAGATGACCTCTTTTACAGCATCATAAGCACAATTCAGCAGCAGCAGCCGTTCCTCCCGATAAACTCTAACCTTCCCTCCACCAGCTCTGACATAACCGCCCTTTTCTACACACACAACATCCATTTTGCTGTCTGCAAATCCATCCACCTTGACATAGTGTGTCCCAGCAGCATGCAAAGGTCCAGTACGAGGCGCTACGGTAACACAGACTACGGGATGTTTTATGTCGGCTGCAAAATCAGCCTCCTATCCACTGCACAGATGGATATCTAAAACATCTCTTAGGTAAGTGATTGTATTACAGTGTCTGACGGGACTGAAGCACATCTATTTCAGAGCAAGGTTCTTTGGATTGTGTTAGAGAGCTGAATAACAAGCAGGTCCTGGAGGAGCAGCAGATACAGCAGCTACAGAACAACTGCTCCCCCACATGACGGCAGATGGTACTGCATATCTCCAGACTCTGAGCTCCTCCCTGAAGAACTGCTCGCTGTCTCTAAGGACACACCTACGCATCAGCTGTAATTTAGCTTGCTCACACACTCTGTGCACTGTGTGCCCCCACAGGGAAAGTGCACATGCACAAACACTCCCCCTCACAGCAAACCTATGCATGTTACTCATGTCCACAGTGATGCCTCAGAAAGAAAACCCATCATAACAAAAGAAAGAAGTTCTTCTCCTGCTTGTTCTCTGCTTTCTAATGACTGTTGACTGAGTCTCCTTGATGTAGACGCAACTCTGTAAACTGTGCATGGCTGGATACATGCTGATGCAATGACCTGCAGCTGTCAGAAGGCTTTTCAAGTCAAAACATTGAGACATATCCATACAACCAGAGAAATCTGCAAATAGAGACGTCAGGTTGTCTTTTACTGAGCTCTCAGTATAAAAGAAAGTCTGATGCATAGGGCATTCTAGAGGAGAAATGTGCATTGATCAAATACTATTTAGAGTAATCTGTCAATTTATGTTTGGCTGCTACTGTGAGGGGGTCTGGTGGCTCTGTTATGCTATGGAGGGTGTAGAATCACTGCTAATCGATGCAGAGTTGCTCTGAGAGATGATGTTTATCCTATGACAAAACATTTCTGTTGTGATGGGGATGCTCACAGTGCCTCCATGTGTAGAATCACTGCTAATCGATGCAGAGTTGCTCTGAGAGATAATGTTTATCCTATGACAAAACATTTCTGTTCTGATGGGGATGCTCACCCTCCATGCATGGGAAACAAGGGGTCAATGATCACAGTCTAATGTCCATGATATGCCAGTGTTAGCCATCAGCTTGTATTCTTACCTAATGAAGAGTAATAGATGCAAGCCACTGAAATGCCACTACTTTAGTTTGTCACGCTACATGGTGCTGTTAGCAGCACAGTGTCTGCATGGCTCCAGACTTCACTGTACGGCAGCAAGTGAACAACATCGCTCTCACATTCTATGAGGTAAACAGTCTCTATATCCTCATTTTAAAGGGTGACTTCACTGATTTTCTGCCGCTTTCATGGTGTGAGCAACCAGATGGCAGGTAAACTGAAAAACAGAAGGTAGAGGGACTTAAAGATTACCACTTACAGTATATACACCCAGCTGACACGTATATGAGCTGAATAAACCAACACTGTGTTGACGACTTTATTACCAAGTTTAAACACAGTGTTGTGACAGCTAATTAGAGAGCAAATTGCCCTCTGCAGACACACGATATGTCATGAATTGTTCTGCTGTTAACAAGGTTTTTATGTCAGAGCATAAAAAGGAGGAGGAGAAACTGTGCTTTACATCCTGCCACACACACAAACTGCCTGTGTAGAAATTGTGGTGTATATATATATATATATATATAAGCTGCCAGAGTAAAAAAACAATATCATGTCAAGCCGAATTTAATTTTTTTAAAGAGAACTACAACGCTGAGCGGTGGCTTGACCTTTACAGAACAGTGACCTAACCTTTTCTGCTCAGATCCACAGGGGAATAGAAAACAGTAAGAGAAAGGGCATCTGCATTCTGCCCATTCTGCCACAGAGAGACTGTTCTGTTCTGACACTGCATTGTCAAACTCACTGATGACTCTTGAACTTCATATAAAAATATTCTCATTAGATAAGGGATTGGCTGAGAAATAAAAACAAGAGTCACATTGTCACACTGGTTACTGAGGGTGTATATATAGCAGCAGAAGAAGATAGCTCAGTAACGGTGAGTTGGATGTGAATGTTTCCAGCCCAGTTCATGACGATTCTTCATATCCAAAGTCAACACGTTCATTATGTAGAGAAGTGTAGAAAACCCAAGAGCTCGGGTTTGCAGTGTAGACACAACTCTGTTAATCTAAAGGTGGACGATATATGTAATAGTGATGACATAAATTATAGCAAAAGTAATAATTAGGATGTTATGTTATGATGTTGATGATATGGAGAACTTTGATTGATCTGTCTCTAGCTGAACGTGCTCCTCTCTCCAGCCATAACACTGTAAAGTGGATGTTAGGGATTGTCCAGGAGTTTGGACAGCATCCTCCTCTGAGCTACATCAGGTTAAAGAATCTAGCGCCACATAACACAACCTTCCGTCTTAGATTCATTCACCTTCACGTTGCAGCAGACCACAGTGTAGAAAATGCCAATGGCCACCACAGACTCAAGGAACATCTGTATTATGATGCAGCATTAAAGGATGATAGACAGATATTAAAAATCTGACCCTACTGATTTTTATGATTTTTAATGCAGTTTATCATCTATGAATAAATAAATACATTTAACAACTGCCAAATAAGACTAAATCCATCCATCCATTAGCTTCCGCCTATCTATAGTCGAGTTGTGGTGAGACTAAATAAATTTTTTATTTATTTTCACTCTTTCTGCTTTCCCCCCACATTTATTTGCATTTATATTTTTATTTATGTTAGGGAAAACAACAGGAACTAGACTTTTTCAGAAGAAATCGCGTGGGGGAGCATGACTGTCGCCGAAAGACGCCGACCGGCGTCTTTTCGGCAAGATAATTCAAGTTGACAAAGTTGAAAAAGATAAAAAGTTGACTCAAAGTTGACAAAGTCAAAAAGTTGACACAAAATTGACAAAGAGAAAGTTGAAAAACGATGATAAAGATAAAAAGTTGAATAAATTTGACAAAGTCTAAAAGTTGACAACTTCAAAAAGTTTGCACAAAGCTGCAAAATGGACAAAAAGTTGATGAAAGTTGACAAAGTCAAAAAGTTGACAAAGTCAAAAAGTTGACGTCTGTGTCTGTCAGGCGTGTATGTAACACAGACACGTATTTTGACGAACGCCCTTGTAGCGTGCGGGATTGACCCAAATGCAGAGTGGTAGCAGACGTGTTAGAAAGCACACGCGTTGCTCTTGTAACACCCAAGCGCTGAAAGCGGATCCCACCAGGAATCGGTGTTACAATAA
>JAUMHF010000012.1:9383599-9393871 GCA_032359275.1 Microctenopoma steveboyesi | reverse complement strand
GTTTACTGTGTGTGTTTGTAAATACTCTGTGAATCCTGCTCTCTGGTCGGGGAGATGGGTCTAAGGTTCAGCGGCGGCGGCAGGCACCTTCAAAGTTTCCCCAGGAACTTTCTAGTTAATATTTATTATTGTTTGTTTTTATATGTCAGCCCAGCAACTGACTGGCGACATGTCCAGGGAGTGCCCCGCCTCTTCAGTCAAGTAAGCCGCAGCTTCTGCTGTCAAACCATCCACCGCTATAGTTAAAAGTGCACATTTGAGATTTGCAGTAACTGCATTGAAAAAGCAGAAATGAGCTGTTGGATTGGCTGATGTGTTTGTTTATTACTTGTATATCAATGGCTGACATTTTTAAAGAATATTCTGATAATGATACCTGAGGACACCTTTAGAGGTCTTGTAACATGCTGCTCCAAGCAGACATTAAAGAACTAGAGAGGGCTTACTGTTGCATGTAAATCACTGGCTCCCTTCTTGTGCAGTAATTTAATAAGTCAATCAGAGTGGTTTCTGTCACAGGTCCACCTCCACTTCAACATGCTGAATCACCTCAATTTGATGTCCCCAGATACACTGCAAGAACTAGGCTAATCGACTGGCCAACATTAGCCAACAGTTGGCTTGGTGTGTCACAATGCTAAAGCGGACTAAAGAAAGGAAGAAGGAAGCAGCGACTAGCTTCCCATTTAACAAGCAAAATATAAAACAATTGTTGCCTGGCTCCTTAAGCTAAAGTAATCAGGTAAGTACACAACCATTAGTAAAACACATTGTGTCCATTGTGAAGTTTTGTTGTGTGGAGGATCCCAGAGACTGAAAAACAATTGGTATCTCGTTCAAGTATAATGATGAATCAGTAATCACTATCTTCCTTCTATGTTGTTACTAAGTGGAAATAGAACTTCTCAAAAGATGACCTGCAAAATAAAGTCACATGACCAACACAAGCGGCTGAGCTGCTTGTGTTGGTCAGTAAACACTGACACATTGGCCAGTAAACACATTTACTGGCGGCCAACCACACCTGGCTGTGTGATGCTATCTAATAAAGATCAGTATTATTGGCCTGTGAAACAGATCACTATGAAATGATGTTAAAAGCTGTGTGGAAACTGTGCGTGAGACGTATTCTGGAAAAGTGATTAAAATATAGAAAACGTGCACTTCTGTATGTTGCTGTAAACATCCTTCAATCTTGTGGACTAAAGGAATTCATATACTATTCCTCCGTTTCACTGAACTGCATCACTGTCCTTAAAAAACCCCTGTGATCTACACTGTTGCACTGGGTGACATGTTCCTACATTACCATTAAAAACACATTGTTTATTTTGGTTCAGGCAAATAAAGCCACTGTCCAGCTGTCACACACTATACAGTCACCAGAGCACCAAATGTGGATTAATCAGTCACTGAAAATAGTCCTCAACAAACACTGTTTTCCTCCTGCTTTTTGGGATTTTGGAAAATTACTATTTTCTTAAATAAAGCGGCCTTAATTGTGGGATTTATTGGCAACTACAGGAATATAAACTATCACCAGGGGAAGTTCTTAAACTAAGTGCATTCTGCTGACATACCAACACTCCAGTCCACCTCATGGATGGCATCTCCATAGACGCCGTGACGGCTCGTTCCTCGGAAAGCTGGTGAAGCAAACATGGCTGTGTGTACTTGAATGAAAGAGAAAAAGAGCAGGAAAGGCCTCTCTGCATTCCTGCAACGACAGAAAATACTATTTAATCCAAGCATTAACATAAATATAGTGGAAAAAATTTCCTTCAGATCCAGCAGAATTTTCTTAACAATTATTTGAGGTAAGAGGTCGTAATAGACTGCCAGCTGTTATCTGAAGAAAAACCTTTTTTCTGGCTTGTAAATGCACTTTACGTGCCCATACAGCCATACATTAAGTGCTATGTTTAGCACAGCATTACATAACATATTCTGACCATTATCAAAGCCGGTGACGTTTTCTGACCACTGTGGTTCACGTACCTCTCTATGAAGGCCACCGCCTCGTGAGTCATCCTCTGTGTCAGGTTTTCAGATGTGTACGGCTGCTCCACAACTCTGTGGTCCCTCATAAGCAGACAGTTCAAGTAAGGGATAATCATGATGAATCCCGCTACCACACCTGTCGCAATGCCCAACAGAGACAGCAGACTTACAATCAGCCCTATGCGGATGGTGAATGGTGCCAGTGCAGTGGAGTAAGGCTGCAGTGACCAAGGCAATGAACATCGTCTTGTATGGTAAGTATTTTTGGATGTGAAACACAGTGCCGTGTCCAGAATGACAGTCCCGCAGATGGGTCAATGGGATACCAAAGAAATAGTTAAAGCCATGGGTGCTGGGGTGGTGGCAGTGATCGTCACTGTGCTTACAATTGAGTCCAAGGTGCCATTTTCCTGGAAGTAAAGAAGAAAATCAAAGTTGAAACATGCTTTTAACAGCTCAACTTTTCCTCCTAAAAGCCGAATTTACACTTTCTTCTTTGGTGGCTGTAGCCAGTGTTTTCTTACTGTAAAGTATTTCTTGACTTTAATAAAACAAACCCATCAACTAATACAGGTCAGGTTGCTGTAGCCTTTTGGTTTATTCAAGTGCTACTTTTTGTGCCTGGCAAAACCAACTGACAAAACAAAGGTGGTAATGGTTACGTTAACTCCTGAATTCCCAGGTTTGACACTATAGAGAGCATCAATATCGGTTCCAAACCGTCCTGATGTCAGATTGGACTCAGTGAGACCCGGGTTTACCGCACACTACTGTTGGATTTAAGTGTTTTTAAAAGAATTATGTTCTGCTATAGGAGTGTGCTAAGAAGAGGTTTAGTATAATTTACAGGATATAAATGATTTGTTTTGTGTACTGTGTACTGTGACCCTGTAACTCATGCTTACATGACTCAGGGGTGATTCTCTTTGATCATCTGCTTTGTGTGATTCTCTTCTACCAAAGATTTTTACGTAGTGAAGGACAGGTTTGGATGATGAGCACAGTGTTATTTGACTATCATAAGGTAGATTGGGAAATTGGACAAACTTTACACTTAAAGTAAAGTACTTGAAATGTGTTAATGACCCTAAACCTTTGGCTGTAGCCATCTGCTATTTAAAGCATGAAAGACTGTCAGAGTGACTATGCTTCAACTCAACTACCAGTCATGTAACTAGTTATTAATATTTTGGCATTTCTCTAGATTAAACAAGAACAGGTATCTCTTCCACTCATTATCTTCTTCTTTGTAAGAGTCATGGAGGAGCTGGAGCCTAATCCAGCTGTCAGGTACACCCTGGACTGGTCAACAGCTTTTCCTAGTTGTTTTCTTTAAGTGGAAGTGTTCATCAGTTGGTTTTGTTTTACTATATCACAATGCATAATTCTTTTTCATAATCCGTAATAAGAAAATACTGAATAATCAATATAATCACCCTGCTACTTAAATTAGAGCCGTGCTTAGGAACTTAGAACACATCCTACCTATAAGAGCAGTCTCATAGCCTTGCTGTTGGGCAATCTTAGCAAAGGTAACCTCTTGGCTGGGAAGACCTCCAGATGCAGCAGTAAAGATGAAGACTCCAGGTCTGCCTTGACCAGCTATACCTGTTAAAGAGGAAATGAAAAATGTAAAAATAATATCTGTAACAATCTGAATTCAAAATGACCATGTGCACCTTGAGAACACAGTGTACACTAACACGTGGAGTGACCTCATCACAGTCTACCTGTTAAATTATTCAGTCTCCAAATTAATGGGTTTTCCACAAAGTAAACCAAAGACAAGTTTAATGTGACAGTGTTAAACTGTTCGCCAGTGGGCCTGCAGAACAACATTAAACAACGTGTCAGTCACTAAAGCATTTTTGTGTTGGTGTCTTTGAACTGGCCTGATCGTATCGGGTATCGTCCAGTGAGAAATGCTGCCCTGCTGGGCGTGCAGAGGCTCGCTGCAGCGATGTGGTGGGTCAGCTTCACACCCTCTCCTGCCAGCTGGTCAATATTAGGGGTCCTGTGAATTATAAATTAGCACCATTCGGTTGGTGAATACAAATGCCAATATGATCATATTTTACAGTATCATTTACAAAGAAAGCTGCCATCAAAAATAATCAGTGAAATCATGTTGAAACTACTACATAGAAATCTGACACGGTACTGTGCAAAAATTGTTTTTAAGAAGGCTATAATGATCGTATGTTTTCATTTCTCTGTTTTTACATAACAACAAATACACCCACAGGAAAAAGTCAACACAGTTCTTTTTATCATCTTAACAGAAAAAGCACAGGTGACTGGTTGCTGTTGTTTTTGGATGATAGGAGGGCCCAGGCTGGTTTCGGCCCACTGCTTAAAAACACAGGGATTGGTGGCAATGTTCACAACCTCCACAAGAAGAAAGTGAGGATAGTGGAGGCAAGATTCACACTCAAAGACATTTAGTCAGAACAAAGAGGTATAAAATGCCAGGTAAAATAAAAAAAAGTAAATCCAATATTTACAAGTACTGTAGAAAGAGGCAGTTAGCAAGCGTGCACCCATGGAAATCATCTCTCCGACACACAGCAGTAAAACTGAACTCAGGTCACCCAGGCAAACCGTGTGAACTTGTTTTTACCTCAGTGTTTTATTGCCATAGCAGCCCAGGTCCCCAGTTCCCATATCATCCACCATTATCAGAACAAAATTGGGCTTGCTGCTTTCCTGAAGAGATACACAGCTCACCTCCAAGAGCAGCAGCAGCAGCAGAGAGGACGGTAGGCATGCAGTCTTCATGTTGCAGCCGAAGCTCTGGAAGAGACGTCGTATATATAGATCCATACATCCAGGCAACATTATCAAATAATGAACAATATAATTCAAATAAAAAGTCTAAATAATATGACGTCTAACATTACCTATAAATGCAAACCTCGGTGAAAGTGTAACTGAGGCTAATGGCCAGTAGCAGTAAAACGTTACAGTATAAAGAACAGTGAAGAATGAGTAAAATAACAGTTACGCTTCGACATAAAACTCCTGACAGTAAAAGCAGTTAAAACAACTAGAGATGCAGTCATGCAGACACTGTCACATATGAACCGTGTTTTACAGGTGACACAGCTTTAACGAAAACGGTAACACGCGTTAAATAACACATGCACTCTATAGTGTTTGTCACTGTAACGTTATCACTGTGTAAAAACCCAAGTCCAACCTACCTGTAGTTATTTTAAATAGGACCAACTATTGAAGTAAAACAACTATTTTAACTTTCCGGAACTGTGAAGATAAGCTAACCTGTCCGACATTTCCGGTCTTCACTTTCAAAATAAAACCAAGACAGTAAGGCTTGCTTCTATCAGAAGCCACAAAAACTAACTTACTTACAACCTAATAACTTATTTTAGTCATCAAAAGTAATGTGTGTTTTCAGTAACTGTCACACAGACACATACCACTGTTTTGAATTACCCATGTAACAGGGGCAGGTTTATGGGGCATTACTGGGGGGCAGAACCACCTAATCAGCCTGCAAAAGTGACCTAAAATAAACAGCTTTGTGGGCTAACTTGGGTTAATTTATTTTATTTTATTATTTAATATTGTTATTTTATTTTAGCTTTCTTGAGTCTGGTTTGATTTTTAACCTTATAGTTCACTAAGGAGTCTTCTTCCTGCATGCGCAATTCATGATGCAGAGGGGTTAAAAACATCTCCTGTTCTGAGCTTGAAGGGACTGATGGCCGAGACTGGGCTCCCTGTCAGTGCTGTGAGATGGGGGAGGAGCCCACAGCAGCACCTTATGCTCACTGGTAGAAAGCAATATTCTCTAAAGGTCCCCAACAACACCAAAAAAAGTTGGCAGATTTGTTGCTAGTTGCTTTTTTAAAAAGAAAATCACTAGACGTCTGAAAACACTGCATCTATTAAAGGGGTATACATTTCTTGTATATAAGTACATAAGTTGTATATATATATATATATATATATATATATATATATATAAATTGTACACTTTTACATTTTACAAATGTAAAATATGTCCAGAAGCTGTTCAAATCACTAAAACAAATATGACCGAGACAGGAAAGTCAGTAATTACAGATTTTAAAACTTTTGTTGGTTTTTTCCACAGTGGATTCTAGCATTGGTCAGTTCTCAATTGAAAAGGCATCTACTTGGTTTAATGAAAAAAGAAAGTATTACAACTCCACCCTACAACCATCTCCTGGAATTTGGCATTATCAAGCACCACATTGCTGGAGGCAGACATAACTGTAGCCAATAGAGAGTAAAAATTACATGCATAAAATGTGACATAAATCATAAAATGTGTCAGCTAGAGTTGAATTCAACTGATATTTTTATTTTAAGTTTATCTTTTGATTCTAACTATGGCTAAATCCCTTCAAGTTCATTCTGCAGCATTACAGTGTTATGAACAGTGCAGGCTTGAAAATAGAATTCAGTTGTCAGACATCTACAAGTGTGTGTAGACTATTTGAGTTATGAAATGGGAGGCCACCTTTCTTCACCACTCTGAGGGTCACAATTGAGTGCAGTGGGTTTAGTGGGTTTTTGTTCAAAATCAATGGCCAAAGTTCAGGTCAAGCTTGAACTGTGGAGCAGAGTAAACATCCAGAGATTATCCAGTCATTGTTGTGTAACCAATTAAAGTTGTGCATTTAAATTTAATTAATTTAACTGCAATATAAGCAATGCAAGAATTACATCATTCTGACTTTGACCACATGTCTAGTTTTCTCACCCTGAACGCCTGGAATGGTTAGATATTCTAATTTAATTAGCACAAACACTCTGCAACTGCAAACTCACACACATGTAATTTTGTCAGGAAAATGTCACTAAGAGCAACACATGCTCCTTTGACAACTCAGACTTACATAAGCACAGCAGCTTGATCTGTTGGCCGCTACCCAGACATACCCCCATCCCGCTGCTCTCTGGATGGGGCTGGCAACTTACCAGTTGTCAACATAAATATGGATGTTTGATTAGACTATGTTTCTGTTCTTAAAAAAGAACACTGGTGATTCACCTTAAAGAACCACCATCCTGCAAATACACACATTTCTTTCTATGGGTAGTAATTTCTTTTACTACATAGACCTTAGGATTTGAAGCATTCAGAAGTTGTAAGTAATGTTAAAATTAAATTTCAATTAGTTTAGAGAAACGTGGATGTGCTCTTTTTGTCTATAGTCTGCCTGCCCATTATCTGCAGATGGAAATAAACTAGCTGCTGTATCTGGTGCAGCTTTGATGTATGTGTCAGATCCTCCTTTTTTTACATGGTCCCTTAGAAATAAATGTTATACAGTCTGTTGTGAAGTTACACTGTGGGGGGGCAGGAGCTAAAACAGGTTGGAGGTTGTTCTGCATAAATACCTACGAGTAAGAAAAGCTTAAATGAACCTGCAAAATAAATTTCACCTCTTTATTGTATGTGTGTATTTGTGCATTAGCTAGTTTAACAGGTTCAGAAAGCTGTAGGAGAATGTACAACAAATGAGTCCATACAAGTTATAACTGTTTATGGTATCAGTTAATCATCTCTACGTTGGTTTGTTGTTCAACTTATAAATTAGACAGACACAGTGAGGCTTTCTTTCGTTTCAAGCAGGAGGCCAAAGCGGTGAGCATTCTGGGACAGTCAGTTTTCAATAGGAAATATGATTCAAATTTAGGTATTTGTTATTTGCAACTCTCTTATTAGGCTTCACGTATGTATATCATTCGTGTGTATGTCATGTTTTCATTTGCTCTTTCTTCCTTTATTTCTTGATTTGACTACTATTAACATATAATCATCTTCACTCAAGTATATACTGTACATGTAGTATATACATTAAACCTACTCATCCTTATACATATCATATTTTAGTGCCAATAAGAGTCAGCTATTGTAGCTTTTCAAACTAAATTGCAGATTCATGGTCACAATCGCCTCACTGTAATTTCAATCCACACAAATAGTATGTGTCCTTGCTATTCAAATCCCTGTCTAAACCCTTTTGATGCCTGTTGGTCCTGCACCTGATGTGTTCTGGTGAAGTGAGGAGGCAGCGATGGTGAAGAGAAATACTGGCACCTGTTGTTTGATTGCAGCATTGCTGAATGGACACCTGAAGAGTGTTTCTCTGGTGTCTGTCAGAAGACGTCTGCGCTCATAATGTAAGTACAATGTCAGTCAAATGTTACCAAGTGTGTGTAGTTAAATGTTTAAGATCAGTAGGAAACTTAACTGAACTAAGTGTGCAAATATTTACAAGATGCTGCCAGTCAAGTTTTTTCATGACTTCCCTCAGCAGTATTTGTTGAAAGAGGATGGATGTGTCTGATCCAACACTTATGTTTAAGCACTGAATAAACATAAGTAGGTTTAGTAAATCTGCTTCCATAAGATTTAATATATATTATAACGATAGGTTATAATTATTTTGTTCATATTCATTTGAAATTATTTCTAAAATGTTTCGTTTGTTTTAGTGGTTTTCATAAATCTGCAGAACTGGGAGTTCTGAGGACACACTTATCTGAAATGGTTAACTGATAGATCACTGAGCTGGTGCATTTGTGTTCTGTAGTCAGTATTGGTTCCAATCACTCCTGAAGTCAGCGCTCTCTCTTTCTGATAGTTAATTTATCCATGTCAGTTTTGGTTTCATACCAAACCATCAGTTTGGTATTTCGTTGAACAAGAAATTATTAAAAGTTCACCTCAGATCCTTAATGACATAATATGAAACGATGAGGCGATCACCATAGCGATAAAACGTACTGTTCTCCCTGGGAAAGGAAAACATCTTTGTAACACAGCGTGGATGATGTGTATCCTGATAATTGTATGCACTGCTGCCTATGTGTGTATGCACCTGTTTCTTGAATGAGTGCACTGTGGTATGCTGACCACTTGATAGCCTGTGGCGCACACAATAGATCGTCTGCACTTGACTACACAGCCATCCATCTGCTCCAAACCCGACCATTAGGCATCGTCATAAGCAGTCTAGTCACATCTCTGCAGGTTTCTGCAGCCCCGACTGTATACAGCTCTTAAAAACACTGCTCTCTTGTCTGTGCTATCTGATGCATTAAAGCCATGTTTCTTCTTCCAATGCCTCTTCAAAAATTACTTCATTGTCAGCCTTACTTTATTCTCTCCATATGTTTTCGTTCATCTTTGATAAAAAGGATGAGAGACCACAGAGGCACAAACACTTTCAGATCAGGTCACACTAAGAGAAAAGGCTTTTGTGGGAGAGGTAAGAGTTAAATGAAATTACAAATTGGGAGATTAGTAGTGGTGACGTCATGAGGTCATAGAGTAGTTCATCTAGTCTGACAATAGCTTTTAACTTCAGTCAATTCTTTTCAAGAGTGATCTTATTCTCATGCAGTACAAAAGTTTTATTCTTACAGAGCTTATTTTGTACCATAATCCGAAATTGTGGAGGGAACCAGGGTCATGCTAGGTCATGCTACTGCCACACCTAATTGCAACCTGGTAGCTAAATAGGGTTAGCATCAGACTAAAGTGCAGAAGATTTCAGGTTCGAATCCTGTCTGACTCCTAATCCATCCCCTACCAGGTGTGTCCATGAGCCAGACACACAGCGCTAGCTCCCTGTAAGTCGCTTTGGATAAAAGCGTCTGCCAAGCAAAGTAAAGTAAAGTAAAGTAAAGTAATTGGTGCCATGCAAGTGGTTACTACAAGGAAGGAAATGTGGTAAGGTAATGTGGACAAATCAACAGGCTCAGAATAATTATTGTCTGTAATGTGTAACTCTGCTCTAATGTCATTGCAGTAAAAATAGAAATGTGTTCTGCCTGCTTATGGTTTGACATTTCTGCAGTGTTTTATCAAAAGATGAATAATGATACAGGCAGTATGGGCTAAAAGTAATAGAGATCTGTGATGCATTACTTCAGTGAAATTCAAAAAACAAATCATAAAGCTTCTGACACACTTTTGGAAGGACTGAGGTTGTGGCAAATCTCGACTAAAAGTTTTTAGATTTCTGATGCATTCAGTAGAGCTGATACAATCAGTGTAAATCAGAAGTCCTTGAATAAAAATATATAAAAATACCGAAGTTTAACAGGGTTAGGGTTAGGGACAGTGGAGAGGAAAATCCTCCAGCAGAACCAGGCTCAGGGCGGATGGTCATCTGCCTTGACGCTTTGTCGTCTTCTTTAGGAGACGTGGGCTATTACTTTTCAGCTTTTCATCTTTTATAGTTTTCAACTTATTCATCGTTTTTC